>CM054162.1:11740502-11793002 GCA_028751875.1 Rapana venosa
GGAATGTGGCTACCTTCATGGTGGGCACAAACGGTCAGTTGCAAACCCTAAAATCTCGCCATTTGTGAACTTCGGAGCTGTGGCTGAGGAACAACACCCCCCCCCCCCTCAAATAAAAAGAAAGAAAAGAAGAAAACCCTTCTGTCCATATCACAGAAAAGTAGGTCAGCGCTTATTCCATTATCCTTGATAAAAATAATCAAATGAAATAAAATACACACACACTGACACGCACACATACATAACGCATACACACACACACATACACACCACACAAACACCACACACATGCACACACACACCACACACACTAACACACACCACACACACTAACACACACACACACACACACACACGCACACCACACCACACACAACGACACGCACACCACACACACAAACACACACACACTGACCTTCTCATTGAACACGTTGCCCACTCTGTGGAAACAATTCCCACTTTCCTCCAACAGTCGACTGCGCACCTCTAGGGTCTGTACACAAACAAACAAAAACAATCATAACTTTATCAAAAAAAGTAAGAAAAAAAATTCAACAAAAAACCATCAACTACAAACTTGTTAGGGATAGCTCAGTGGTCAAAGCACTCGCTTTCCCCCACACCAAAGTTAAGCAGCATCGAGCATTGTTACCACTTGGATGGGTGACCGTTTGCGAGCCTTGGCTTCAGTACAGTCCCCCAGTTCACCCAGCTGTAAATGGGTACCTGTCCTCTTTAGGGTCAGGGAAGGTAAAGCAGCGAGGGAGAGGAGATGGACGCCACCCTCAATATGCTGGACCCCTAGAGAAGTTGAGGTCTCTGACGCCTCGCTCCCTTACAACCGTATAGGTTATGAGACACCTTTATCTTTTTCTTTTTCCTTTTTTTTTTAACAAACTTGTTGCATTAACAACTAAGAACACACAGCTGTCAGTTCCCCCCACTTTCAGCTGCTAACCAGCCCAGCCCAGCTGGTGCTACTAATTATAGCAGGAACTGACCGCACTTGGACTTGGTAAAAGGAAGGGGTGCGCTAATTCTAGCACTCTTGACAGTGATGTTGGATTTGCATGCTGTGGACAGAACACATCCCACTGCAGTTTTCAACAACAAAAATGTACGATTAGAAATTGGGGAAGGTAGGGATGGGAGGGGTGGGCATGAGTTGAAAAAAAAATATACTATCTCCCCAAAAATGGAAGCTGATTAAAAGAAAAAACTGAACCACACAAAAAATACAGAACCACACAAAAAATACAATCTATTCTGATTCAAGTTACATGAGTCAAGTACAATAAGTCTACCATGACTTAAAGCGGTAAGCAATACCCTCACAAACATGTACTACACACAATCAACCAAGGCATAAGAGACGGTGTTACAGTAAACACCACAAGAAGAGAAGAAAGAAGAATAAGAAGAAGAATAAGAAGAAGAAGAAGAAGAGGAATTGCTAAGAAGAAGAAGAAGAAGAAGAAGAAGAGGAATTGCTAGAAGAAGAAGAAGAAGAAGAAGCAGAGAAGAAGAAGAAGAAGAAGAAGAAGAAGGAGGAAGAAGAAGAAAAGAAGAAAAGAAGAAGGAGGAAGAAGAAGAAGAAGAAGAAGAAGAAGAAGAAGAAGAAGAATGACAGAAGAAGAAGCAGAAGAAGAAGAAGAAGAAGAAGAAGAAAAAAAGAAGAAGAAAGAAGAAGAGAAGAAGAAGAAGAAGGAGAAAAGAAAGAAGAAAGAAGAAGAAGAGGAATTGCTAAGAAGAAAAAGAAGAAGGAAAAGAAGAAGAAGAAGAAGAAGAAGAAGAAGACGAAGAAGAAGAAACTGACATCCTGGTCGTAGGCGCGGATGATCTTGGTGAAGGCCATCTCTGTCGGATTGTCCTCCTGCTCCCACATCTTCTCCACCATCTCCAGGTTCTGGAAGCGGCAATACTGAAACAACAACAACAACAACCACACATCATCATCACCAACACTGAAACAACAACCACCACACATCAACATTATAATACTGAAACAACAACCACACATCAACATCACCAACACTGAAACAACAACCATACATCAACATCAACAACACTGAAACAACAACAACAACCACACATCATCATCAACAACAATGAACAACAACCACACATCATCATCATTACCAACACTGAAACACAACAACCACCACACATCATCATCACCAATATGAAACAACACCAACAAACCCACATCATCACATCACCAACACTGAAACAACAACCACCACACATCATCATCACCAACACTGAAACAACAACAACAACCACACATCATCACCATCAACAACACTGAAACAACGCCAACAACCACACATCATCATCAAACAACACTGAAACAACAACACAACCACACATCATCATCAACAACACTGAAACAACAACACCACACACCATCATCACCATACTGAAACAACAACACCACACATCATCATCAACAACACTGAAACAACAACCACAACCACACACATCATCAACAACACTGAAACAACAACCACACATCAACATCACCAACACTGAAACAACAACCACACATCATCCATCACCAACACTGAAACAACAACAACAACCTCACATCATCATCACCAATACTGAAACAACACCACCACACATCATCATCACCAACACTGAAACAACAACAACAACCTCACATTCATCACCAACACTGAAACACAACAACCACACATCATCATCACCAACACTGAAACAACAACCACCAACACTCATCATCACCAACACTGAAACAACAACAACACAACCTCACATCATCATCACCAACACTGAAACAACAACAACACACATCATCATCACCAATACTGAAACAACAACAACCACACATCATCATCACCAACACTGAACAACAACAACCACACATCATCATCACCAACACTGAAACAACAACAACCACACATCATCATCACCAACACTGAAAACAACAACCACCACAAAATCATCATCACCAACACTGAAACAACAACAACCACACATCATCAACAACACTGAAACAAACAACAACAACCACACATCATCATCAACAATACTGAAACAACAACAACAACCACACATCATCATCACCAACACTGAAACAACAACAACAACCACCACACATCATCATCACCAACACTGAAACAACAACAACAACCACACATCATCATCACCAACACTGAAACAACAACAACCACACATCATTATTGATACTGAAACAACAACACCACAACATCACCAATATTGAAACAAGAGATCGTCACCAACATTGAAACAACGACATCATCATCACCAACATCATCATCATTAACCATTACACCCAGTGGTGTGTAGGGCAGCAACAAAGCGCTTCCACTCCTGCCTATTCTGGGCCAACCTAGTCACTGATCCCCAAGAGTGCTGCTGCATGGCCTTCATCTCTCTTTCTACAGTCCTCCTTCTCCACATTGCTTTTGGTCTTCCTTTCTTTCTCCTTCCTTCTGGGGTCCAGTGCAATGCTGTTCTTGTGATGACTGTGGGTCTCTTCGGAGGATGTGCCCACTCCACTTCCACCGTCGTCTGGTGATGATGGTTCCCATGTCTAATCACCACCAACACTGTCATTAAAACAGCCAGCCAGTCAGTCGATCATCCTGCCCATGGCACAGCAGAATACAGGGGCCATAATTATCACCAGAAATGTACCTCACTGAAAACCGTAACTCCAAACCTGAGACTGCATGGCCACGTTAGGTCAGATGAGGAATACCTGGTCTTCTCTCTCTCCTGTGCTTGTCACTCTGCAGGAGGTCTGCCCGCTGGCCTCAACCCACACGTTCCGACTTCAGAACAGCTCGTGACCTGTCTAGCCTGCGACCCGTCTTGGTGGAGATCGAGTTCTGTTATTGTGCAGGTGTCTGCTCCTGTGCTGCATTTACCACAGCTTGAGGCTGTGCCCACCCTGCCCCACGTTCCCATCAAGAGAACTAACACCCACATTGATTAACGTGGCGTGGAAGATTGACTACGGAGTACACTTCCAACCCCAGAGACAGGGAGATCTGAGGTACAGCTAAGAAATTTGAAATAAAAAATGTGGAACTATTTATTAACAAAGTGTAAAACCCGAAGATTAAAACATGCCGCTCGTGTTGCTTCTTCTTTCAACTGACAGTGCAGTCAGCCAGCAGTGTCCAAGCTCTGCTCTGTACTGCTGTCAGGATGACAATGTACACCCTTCCCTACCTTTCCCATCTACCAGCACCACTACTGCCATGCAATGTTGTGTGCATGGCTGATGGATGGATCCCTAAAGAAATCTTCTTTGGAAAACTTGTGCAGGGAAAACGGCCCACAGGCAGACCACAGCTGTGATTCAAAGACGTGTGCAAGAGGGACTTAAAGCCCTGAACATCGACCAGAACAATTGGGAAGCAACAGCCCTCGAACGGTCAGCCTGGAGACAGGCTGTGCAGAAAGGTCTCTCCAAGCTTGAGGAGATACTTGCTCAGCAGCATGAGGCAAAGAGAATGAGAAGAAAGGCTGCAGCCCAAGCAGACAGTGTTGACCAGCATTGTCAGACTTCATCTGTGTGCCCTCTGCCATAGGGACTACTGTCATTCCCTGTGTCAGACTGGCCAGCCACAACCAACGAATGCTGTACCAGAATGAACACCTAGAGCGCAACTCCAGAGTCTTTCGAGCTGAGGGCTGCCAAGGTAGGACTGCTGCCAATGCCACTCAGGCTGAACTGTCCAACACAGCTGAATGATCAGCAATGAAATGCAAGCTTGTGCATAGCTGATTAGGCTGCTGGGACAGACAGACAGAGTCAGACAAAGAGACAATCAGACAAACAGAAAGGCAGACAAAGACCAAGACCAAAAAATCCAACAGAGACCTTTGATAAACAAGGACAGAGAATGCAGAAGGTACAGCACAATAAATCATAAAGACTGGGATGTTGGGACAGACAGGCCAAATACAGGCTGAAGCCCAGAGCAACGTGCTCTCCCCGGGGAGAGCAACTCAAATTTCATGCAGAGAAATCTCGTGACTTAAAATGGTATAAATAACTAAATAAAATCAAATCAATATGAAATAGACAAGCTGAGAGACAACAAAGCCGACTGACCTGAACGAAGAGAGAGAAGGCGATGGGCATGGTGTGGATCATCATGTAGAACTGGCTAGGCTCCTGATTGTCTCGCAGGTGTAGCAGTACTGTGTACACTGAAACCACAAACACATCGACACATAACACATGTGCTTACGTGCACACACACACACACATATGCATGCACACACACACGCACACATAACACACACACACAGGCTTCAAGGCAGGCAGGCATGCAAAAACACACATATGCTAAACGCATCTTTCAATAATGGATAACCTACAGGAATACAAAATGCTGTTCCGAACAAGAATTTCTGCAGGTCAAAAAATGATTAACTCTTTACTGGGCACAGCAAAATCCTTGGTTCACTTCCTGCTGGGCAGGTAAAATGGAGGTGGATGGCCTGTGAGTGGGTGTGTGTATTTAACATGCAATAACTCTACAATGGTTTCATGGATTTTGATGATTTAAAAACAACAAGATGCAGAAATCAATATAGAAACTACTATTTTCTATCCTGTGCTGATCTTTTCATTTTCTTTTAGAATTATAATGCATAAACAAACAAGGTCTTTGATCCGTTTGTGTGTGTCACAACAGTAAGTGTTGCACTAACTCTGGAATGCATGTATGGATTTTGATAAAGTAAAAAATAAAACATTCAGAAACAACTACAGAAAAAGTATTTTCTACGTAATGTTGGTTTTCTTGGTTTTTAACACACAAAAAATGATGCATGAACACACAAAACATTCCAATGATTGCCACTGGTTTTACTGACGATAGTGATGCATGCTAACTTAATGGTTCATTTCAATTTCAATTTTTTTCTCCAAAATTTGTCACAAACTCACTCAAATCGCTGCCACTTGCAACATGCATGTGAATGGAATAGTGGGGAGTCTCGGTGCTTTTATTTCCGCAAGATTAGAAGCAAGACTGGTGGGAATTTCAAAGTTTGGATGTGTTGAAGATCGTTAAATGTAAGTCAGCGCTTTTGTTGGCTATTTTGCCCAACGGCCAGACTGGCTGTTTTGTGGCATGGTGCCCGTGAATACAGACCAAATATATTTTAGAAAATAAATTAAAGAAAAAAAAGAAACAAACAGAGCAAAAAATGAAAGAATGAAAAAAAACACCAACGTAAAATGAACACAGCTGTCAGTGTCCCCCACTTTCAGCTGCTGTCCATCCCATCCCAGCTGGTGCTACTAATTATAGCAGAAACTGACCACACTTGGACTTGGCAAAAGGAAGGGGTGCCCTAATTTTAGCACTGGGCCCTGGACCCTTGACTGAGTTATGCTGGATTTGTGCACTGTGACTATATGACATTCACAGGATTTTTTGGACTGATCACCTGATGGTGACTGCATGAAGGTTCAGAACAATCACACACGCAAACAGACCCCTTACCCATCCCCCACCCCCCCCCATACACACACACAGACAAGACACTAATCAGCGCTATATAAATTCCATACATTATTATTATAATTATTACTAATCATTCCATACCCAAATCAGTATCCCCACTATCAATGGCTTTGTTCAAAGCTGGGGCCAGCTGTCCCATCTTCAGCAACAGTGGAACCTGTTCCGACGCCCGAGGTTCGTATTCCAGCAGCTGTGCACACACAAAAAAACATACATGAAGAAAATACATTTCCACCACATCTGCACACAGGAAGTAATGACAAACAGGTCAACACTATATCTGTCAGTACATCAACACATATGTGAAGAAAATATACACTATGACAATGAGGATATTTGTACAATAGGGGTGATAACAAACGAAATAGCAGTGAGGATGAAGAATGTTTGTATATATGGAAGAAAAAGCCTGTGTTTGTGTATGTGTGTGATTGTGAGTGTGTGTATGTGTGCATGCATGCACGTGAGAGATGCAGAATAATTACTACTTTGTTTCTTCTTCTTTTTTCCCCCTAAATTACATATGCTTATTTCCTCTCCAAACATTCCTTGGGACAACAATGACCAAACAGACTGTTTACCATGGTTTCGTTATCATAACTGTATTAATACAATACCATTATAACATATCACAACTATCATAACAGCAAGGGAAAAAAAAGAAGAAAATCGTTTCTAATATCTTTCCATTACTATGATTCAAGATAAATACCCCAATCTTAAAATAAAATAAAAAAATTTTGTTTAAAAACCTACAATAATCACGGCAACAGACACAAAAAAATCATTTCATACTGTGCATCTTACAGCAATTATCAAAAAACAAAACAAACAAACCAAACAAATCAAAATGAAAGCCAACAGTAAACCAACTATGGCCCAGGCCAAACCCTGTGTCAGTTATCGATGTCAGTTAATTGCCAAGGCCTACACTAAGATGTTGTTATATTGTAAAATGTTGTTTTGAATTTACCTTCAGCCATGACAACCTCTTAACATAACAACCTACACTCTTCTCTACAGAACAAAAAAATCCTCTGAAGTCAGAGTATGGCTGCCTGTATGACGAGGTACTTAAAAACAGTCCTACACGCAAACTTCTCATTCAGTGTGCAATTTCAATCTCACAGTAATTCCCAGGTGGGATAATGAGTGCATCAGACTGCACATTCCGAATGACCCCTTGAGTGTTAACTCATTGGAGTCGCAGTGAAATGGATCCCGACATTTTGTGGTGACGCGTGATTTTGGCTATATTTGAAAAATTCAGCAGACTTACCGAACGTAATAATTACATACACATTATACATCATTGAAAAGTTTATGTCTTCTTTTGAGATTGTTTCACAGTTTTTTTTAATAGATGATTGTATTTATTTTTTTAAAAATTTTCAAAATATGTCACTGAATGCTGAAAAATAAAAAGTTTTGAAAATTAGGGCTGGTATCTTAAATGGCTTGAACTATTCATCAACTAGTCCCCTTGAAGCAATGTGATGATTTTTCACCAAAGTAAAGTTCCCTGAAGCTGGCTGAATCCATGTGATGTCACTTTTTGTACAAGAGATTATTTTTTTTAAAGAATCATAACACTGGAGTGCCTGAAATCCCAAAGATATCACTTGTTGACATGTCAAACAAAATTGGCCAACAGACAAAAACTAGGCAAGGTTATGGTCAAGGAAAGCAACTGTGTTTAGAAAAATGATTGCCCTACAGGCCAGAGTACTTTCCCTTGAGTTAACCATCACTTTGTGTTATTAAAAAAATTCGTAAGTCTGCCGATTCTTAAGCTTTGGCACGTCACAGTAATGGAGAGGAGTTCTCAATGAGTTAAGCTGAGAAACACACAACAACAACGTAAACCAACCGACCTTGACCGCCAGCTGTTTGCGGCCATGTTCCAACGCCTGGGAAGCAATCTCGGAGAACATGACGCCAGGTCGTTCCAGAAGTTTCTGGGAGATAACTCTGGCAAGCTGTTCCTCTTCCACGTGTTTCTGCTGGACCTGGAAGGGGAAGGTAGTAGTGGAGGAGGAGATGAGTGTCCGGGCACACACAACGGTAAAACACAGTAACTCCGTTCTTACCCCAGTCTTGGTAAAATCCTATTTCACCGTTTGATTTTAAAATGTATCGTGCTAAATTTATAAATTGTCAGGACTAAATCATGACATAATAAGAGTTAACATTTTGATTTTACTGACTGTTTGGATGAAATGGAAAAAGTGGGGGTTTCTTGAAAGTTAGAAAAGAAGTTAATGTTACCTGGTGGGAGCAGAAATACATTTTGCTACGCAACCAAATCTGGGAGCAACCGTATCACAAAAGTACACAAGATAAAATGTCATCACAACACGAAGCCACCCACCACACACACATACACACCACATCACCCAAAAACACACCCACCCACACACAGCACCCAAACCCACACCCCCACCACACATAAACAAACCCCTCCACCCATACAAAAATAAACACACACATCACCAAAAACCCCTTACCATAACCAAACCCTTCCAATACATATACAAAACCCCCCTTCCCCCCCCCCAACACCACACAAAACCTTTACCCCTTAAAAAAAACGCAAACCCCAAAACATCAAAAAACACCCCCCAACCCCCCTCCACCCCCCCCCCCCCACCTACCCCACCCCACCCCCCCTAAAAAAAAACCCACAACCCCAACCCATCACCCCCAATCCCCCCACCCAACCTCCACACACCCACCGAACAAAAACCCCACCCCCCCCCCCCCCCCCCCCCCCCCACCCACACATAAACACCACCCCTCCCACCCCACACATGCACACAAAACAGCAACCCCAACCCTCCCAGTCCCCCAGCTGACCTTGTAGCGGGCCCAGTGAGCCAGGATGCGGTCCTGACCCTCGTGGTCGACGACCTTGAGGTACTGGCACAGCTTGATGGCCAGGCCAAACAGCTTGCGCAGCACCAGCCGGTCAATCAGCACAGGTGTCGTCAGGTGCTCCAGCCTTTGCCGCAGGTTAAAGATGGAGCGCTTCGATTTGTTGCTTTACAATATTCAGCGCTATATAAATTCCGTACATTATTATTATTATTTCATTTCTTCTTTTCATGTTGTTCATACTGTTGGTGGAACTTTACGTGGCAGCAACAATTAAAATGACCAAAAAAACAACAAAACCAATTAAAATGACAGCAAAGATGTAATCGTATTTTGATAATGATAGCAGCAGCAGCAGCAGCAGAATCGAGAACAGCAGCAGCAATGATGATAGAAGTATATTACTGGTGTTGGTTGTAGTGATGGTGGTGGTTTTTATGGTGGTAGTAGTAGCAGTAGTGATGTTAAGCAGCATCAAGCATGGTTACCAAGTAGATGGGTGACCGTTTGCGTGCTTCGACTTCAGTACAGTCCCCCAGCTGAAAATGGGTACCTGTCCTCTTTAGGGTCAGGGAAGGTAAAGCAGCGAGGGAGAGGAGATGGGTGTCGCCCTCAACATGCTGGCCCCTAGAGAAGCTGAGGTCTGATGCCTCGCTCCACTACAACCACATAGGTTATGGGACACCTTGACCTTTACCTAGTAGCAGTAGCAGAAGTAGCAGGGAAGAGAGACAGCAAAACCAGGCCATCGTCGTCAACCCACCGTCCAATTCTGTCTGCAACAACTGTAACAGAGACTGCCATGCGTGGATTCGTCTGCTGAGTCACTCCAGACGTCGCTCCAAAGAAGACTGATGTGGCCAAAGAAGGTACAGCCATTTGTCTCCCCAGACAGTGTCCACTTATGTGCTTTGATTTGTCTTTGCAAGATATAGCGCTATATAAGTTCCATTTATTATTATTATTATTATCATTATTATTATTAAGACAGAAGGAGCTTTGCAGTAGTAGTAGTAGTGGTAGTAGAAGTAGGAGCAGCAGTAGTAGTAGTAGTAGTAGTAGTAGTAGCAGTAGTAGTAGTAGTAGTAGTACCATTAACTAAATACCATCATCATTATAATCATAACCTGTTACTATTAAAAAAATTAACAACCACCCTCTCACCCCACCCACCCCCACAAAAAAAGAAGAAAACTTAAAGATACTCCAACATCCTTTTTTCACCCTTTAAAAAAAAAAAAAAAGCCTTACAACATTAACTGAAACATTGATACATGTACACAAAACCCTCAGAAGCGCCACGAACCACAAACCACCACGACAACAACAAGGATACTGCGTGTAGGTGAGAGGGATGCCCACAGTGTGGTGACGCACTTGGTTCAACACACGCAGCATCTGACACATGTTCACAAACGCGTCGGGTCGGAAATCTGTCAGGAAACACTTGCCGAACGAGGCTGCCTGAAACCAGAGAAGAAGAAGCAGTTTGATTGGATGAGATGATTTAAACCCGACAAATCTGATGACGGACAGTAGTTCTCCAAGGTAAAGTTGAGGGCAGAAGGAAAAGAGGCAGACTACCACCAACATCCTATACTGTTGCCAGCATCACTGAGGTCAGTGGTCTGGGAGGAGGATTACAGGAGATGGTAGTAGAACTCAGCAGAGACAGAGAGATGGTGAATCCTGGTGACATTGTGTGGAGCTTCTACCGACGACAGCAGCGATGGAGACAGTTGAGTTGTTGACTAGATACATGTATATACTGTCAGTCATATTGCTTGTGTTGATGGAAAAAATAAAAACTCACATTATACTGATATGTTACCAATGTTGCATACACAGACAAATTTAAAACGCATAAATAGGCACACACAAACACATTAACACATGCAGTTGTACACACACACAAACAAACATGCAAACACAAACACACACAAACACACAGACATGACTGCACATTGACAGAGCAATTCTAAATGGACAAACAGTCATCGTAGATATAAGCAATACACAATGACTGATTAATTCAAAATATACAACCTGCACATTTCACACCCTTAAACGTGAATAACATGCCTGGAAAAAATGTTTTAAAACACACAGGAACATCCCCCCCCCTCTCTTTTTTGAACACACACACACACACACACAAAACAAAACACTCCCCTCTCTCTCTTTCATACACACAACCCCCACAAACACACACAATCTCTCTTTCACAACACACAACAACACGCATCATGCACACACACTCATGCACACACACAATACACAGACTCACATGCCTATCTCTTTTTTTTCACACACACACACTCTCTCTCACCACTAAAAACTCTCTCTCTCTACATATATACTTTCTCGTCTCTCCCTATCTCTCTCTTCCTTTCTTTCTCTCTTCCCCCCATCTCTCTCCCCCTCCTTTCCGACTCTCTCTCTCCCCCTCCCTCTCTTCCTCCCTCTCCCCACACCAACTGATCTTGAGCATACTGACCCTCAAGAGCTGTTTTTGCTTGGTAGGTTCGAACTCCTGGCCTGCAGCCTGTATGCACTGATTGACCGCTATGTCCAGCTTCTCCTTGATCATCCGCAGGTATTCGTCTGCCTTCTGGTGTTGTTTCTGCACATGTACATATACACACAACGTCATAAGAGATGTATGTTGTATAATGCAAAATAAACCTGGGAGAATTATACAAATAAAAGTACATGTATGAAAGCAATAACAACAAACACAACAACAACAAACACATACATTTTTGTTCCTAGATAGATAGCTTGATGAAAAAAAGCAAATGCATTGCTTATTAAATATACCATCTGAAAATAAAAATCTGACTTGACTTCATACACAACCCCCCACAAACATCTCTCTCTCTCCTCTCTCTCTCTCTCTCTCTCTCTCTCCCCTCTCTCTCTCATCTCTCTCTCTCTCGCCTCTCTATCTATCTATCATCTATCTATCTATCTATCTCTCTCTCTTCTCTCTCTCTCTATCTATCTATTTTCTATCTACATGTGCACACACAATAACAAGCAAGACTATAGCATAGCTTTTTTTCAGACACTGACACAGTGACAGGCTCCTACCCAGAGTGAGTTTGCTATGGGCTCATTGGGAAGACTGAGACCACACAGTTGAGCTTCATCCACTTTACCAACAAGATTAATAAGAGTGTGCAAGATTAAGAGTGTTGCTCAAATTACCTGACCAACACTGCAGGTGTCTGTGTCCCAGACCCTGTTGATGCCAGGATATGACATATAATGATAGCAAGCGTAGAGTACAACCCTGTCAAGTAGTCTCAAAGCAGGTGCACATCCACAGCAGCATCATTACATCATCTCCATTGATCATCATCATGCAATAAAACAAAAACTGTCTCTGATTTGGTGGTCCTGCATGCTCTGGTCTCATGGTGATGCATGCCAGTTTTGGTTTCCCACACACTCCCACGTGCCTGAGGCGAGTTTGTGTCAAAGTCTTAATAATAATAATTATATATGGAATTTATATAGCGCTGAATCTTGTAAAACAACAGGGTCTTCAGGGTTGGGGGTCGAGAGAGAAGGCCATTGCAGGAATGCTGTGGCCAACTGGATGACAACATTTACAAAACTGCATACACACAGGGACTGGGTGTAAAATAAAAAGCACACGAGTGCTTATTCCATTATCCTCGAAATAAAAGAAAAAGAAAATCTCCTATCCCTTAAACTTTGTCCCTAACATGTAGAATACCTTCTTCTCTTCATCTCTGCATTCCCATACTGGGTGGGGTGTGTAGTGCCAGGTCTTCTCCTGGGCTTGTAGTGGTCACTCTGTCTGCAGGACGTCTGCCCTCAGCCCTCTGGCCTCAGCAGACACAGGCCCACTTCAAGGAAGCTTTTTCTTTTTTCTTTTATTAAATTTTAAAAAATTCTTTTATATCGAGGATAATGGAATAAGCACTTATGTGCTTTTTTAATCCAGTCCCCGTGTGTCTGCGGTTTCGTAAATTCTGTCATCTGTTTTTAAAAAAATTTTTATTTATTCTTTTATATCGAGGATAATGGAATAAGCACTCATATGCTTTTTTTTTACATCCAGTCCCCGTGTGTATGCGGTTTTGTAAATTTTGTCATCTGTTTCCACCGGCACACAATGGCCTACTCTTCCGAAAAGCGGAACAGTTTTGATACAGGAAGCATGCTGGGTATGTAACTGCTATTGTTTCCTAACCCACTGAATGCCAACATAAATAACAGGATCTTTAACAAGCATCTTTGATCTTCTACATGTGCATATATATTACACAAGAGAAGAATTAACGCACTGGCAGGTTGGCACTTTAAAGTTGATCTGGGAGATTGTAAAAAAACCCACCCCTTAGTTCACCAGACAAAGCCGCCGAGATTTGAACCTAGGACTTGATAAATCCACAGGACTGAAGCCAAACGGTCTTAACCGCTCGGCTGTAGCGGCGGTTTCAAAGCCTACATACCTGGTACTCTCTGTTGGCCTCAAACAGCATGGCTCCTGGTTCCATGGACCCGATCTTGAAGATCTGTTCCGTCACCACTGCCAGACAAACAACGAGGTGGTGTTAAAAGCCGTGCTAGGATTCAACAACAACTGAAAAGGAAGGTGGCAGGATGGTTAAGACGTTCGCTTGCCAACAAGTAAACCGCGAGGTTCTGGGTTCGATTCCCAGTCTCCTCGCCCTTTCTTCCCAGTTTGACAAAAAAATCGAACTGAATGTCAAAGTCCTTCGGATGAGACTATAAACTGAAGCCCCGTGTGCGAACGCATGCAGAACATCTTGCGCACACGTTAAATCCTGTTCCGCTGTTCGAAAGAGTAGGCCATTGTGTGCCAGTGGGAACAGATGACAAAATTATAAAAAAAACGCTTACACACATATAAATTTATTTTTAAAAAAAAGTCATCTGAGCACTTTGATTTGTTGCTTTACAAGATTCAGCGCTATATAAATTCCATACATTATTATTATTATTATTATAAGACACTTTTTTTATAGCCTTTTCCCCCAGTTCTTTGGCTAGAGCTCTCGTGTTCACCGATGTGTGAGATTTTGCGCATGCGACTGTTTTTGCCCATCATTAACACCATCTCTACGTTAAGAAAGAGAACCCAGCACACGTGCACTGTGTACATTTGTATGCTGCCATAACCCAGTAGTGGGTGATACTGATACGGAGGGAAGGGTTAGTAGATGGTTGGTTACCCTGTAGCTGGTTACCAGTAAGGAAACGGTTAAGGTAGCCGCATTCTGACTTCGGAGATGATGTCCTAACTCCACACCAGCGGGCATATGTTTTCTAATTTTAATTTTTGTCATCTGTTCCTAGGGGCATAAGCAGAATGGGCTATAATGTGCGCAAGATGTTCTGCATGCGTTTGCATACGGGGTCTTGATTTATAGTCTCATTGGAAGGACTTTCAGAGGAGTGGAGTCAGTACTGATGTTAACTCCAGGGGAAAAGTCTCCTCAAAAACGGGTGTTTCAGAGGTGGCTAGAACCGGTCATCAGATCATAATAATAATAATAATGTATTGAATTTATAAAGCGCTGAATCTTGTAAATCATGAACTAAATGCTCCAACCACAAGACTGTCCCATCTTGCCATAAATGTATCTGCTATATAAGATTCCTAACAAAGAAATATCAAAACACACACGCCACCACACACTCTCACATATGCATCCACACACCCCCACAAACACACATACCCCCACCCTCACATACAACTACACAACTCAAGCACCATCCATCCACCCCCACCCCCTCACTCTCCCCCCACCCCCCTCCCCCCACATACATATACACTCACAAGGCACTCTTTGCAGAAACTCGTGCAGATTGTTGCCAATGATGCCACCACACACTCATACATACACATGCACACACCACATACAAACACACACACAAAAACACACACACACACACTCACAAGGCACTCTTTGCAGAAACTCGTGCAGATCGTTGCCAATGATGCGAAGTCCATCTTCTTCTGGCAGCAGGTAGACTGGGCACTCAAAGTTAAACGTACAGGCAAGTCAAGGACATCAAAAGTAAATGACAATCCTTTTCTTCTTTTATATACACATACATACATACATACATACACAATTATCAAAACTAAATGATGACTGGTCATTTTAAAATAAATTTGGGGGGGGGAGGGGGGGGGGGGGTATTTTTTTTGGGCCAAACTGCCATTTGAATACGAAAGTTATGAGCAACACAGTGCACTGTCTATGTGCCTACGACAGGGAGACCACTACTGATATCTATCTCTTTGTGTAGTTGATTAAGGTAAAGGTAAAAGTGTCCCATAACCTATGTGGTTGTAGGTTGTAGTCCTCAACTTCTCTAAGGGCCAGCATATTGAGGGCGGCGCCTATCTCCCCTCCCTCGCTGCTTTACCTTCCCTGACCCTAAATAGGCAGGTACCCATTTACAGCTGGGTGAACTGGGGGACTGTACTGAAGCCAGTGGTTGCCCATCCAAGTGGTAACCACACTCAATGCTGCTTAACCTTGGCTGGGGAAAGCGATTGCTCTGACCACTGAGCTATCCTGTCTCCATATAGTTGATTACTCACAATTATATCCCTTTGTATAGTTGATTCATTCAAAATTAATAGACGACAAGTCACTCCATGATCAAGAATTTTTTTAAAAAAATCTCTGACACATATGCCTCATCATGATCATTGAATGAACGGACGGAACCAAAACATCAGTAAGAATATAGTGGAGTCAAGTTACCATTCACCGTTAGCTTTGATTTATTGGTTTTCACTGGTCTTCCACTTACTTTCCTTTCCCCAACACGAATGGATAATTCTTAACTTTTTTCTAGTAAATTTTGATATTTAGATATTTATCAAGATTTTCAAAGTAAAATTATGCCAAAATCATTTTTAAAAAATCCCCATCAATTCAACAGGTGGAAACCTAATGTACGCCATATTGGAAACAGTCACATGTCCTCAAGAACCAATCAGCTGGTTTTTAACATTTTGAAGCCAATCATAACAGTCACATGTCCTCAAGAACCAATCAGCTGGTTTTTAATATTTCGGAGCCAATCAGAGGCTTCATGTCAGGTTAAAGTATTAAGTTAAAGAAGTCGTTAATTGCGCAGCGTGAAAATCCAGCATAACTCAGTCAAGGGTCCAGGGCTAAAATCAGCCCCTTTCCTTTCGCTAAATCTAAACGGGGTCAGTTTCTGCTGTAATTAGCACCAGTTGCAATGGAATAGACAGGAGAGAGGAGAGAGGAGCTGAAAGTGGGGGAAACCGACAGCTGTGATTGCGTTATAAAGCAAAAACAAACATATAAAGTCTGCCAGTTTTTTCTGAGCGATACTGATCGATATTCAAGAGCCTGGTGGTTTCATCATCAACAAGGCATTAAGTAGGCAGAATAAGCAGCCACAAGGAAAACAGTGACAGCGTCCAGCCCATGAACTGACTGGTTCACACCACAGTGTCTTCTTCATGCAGGATCAAAGGATATTTGATCCAGTATTTCTGAGGACCGACCACCAGCATGAAGCGCTCCCACAGCGCCACCACCGCCCCGTTTCCACACCTGCCATCAATCAATCAATCACCAACCAATCAATCAATCAATCAATCATCCCATTTTTTAAATAAAATTAAAAAAAAAAAATTTCTTTCATTTTAAGGATAATGGAATAAGCACTCATGTGCTTTCTTACATCCAGTCCCCACATACATGCACTTTTTGTAAATTTTGTCATCCATTCCCACTATGACCTACTCTTCCGAAAAGCGGAACAGGTTTTAACATGTGCGCAAGATGCTCTGCGTGCATCTGCACACGGGACCTCGGTTTATAGTGTCATCCTAAGGACTTTTTTGGGGGGGGAGTGGAGTCGGCACTGATGTTAACTCCAGAGGAAAAATCCTCTTGAGCGAGATTCGAACCTGAGCCAGCAGATCACGAGTGCATCACTCTCACCACCACCAGGCTACCCCGTCCCCATCCACCCTGCTGCCATGACAGTTTGTACACTGTTGTTGTGTCTGCTCATGCATTCCATATTGTTTACAGTCCTGGAGGCCATCTGGTTTCTCTACGCTGCCCGCCACCCACAAAGGCCGTATCAGGGTGGCCACCACCCAGAATACCAAACTCTTATGAACAGTTACCTTAAGTCTGAACTCAACAGGTATAACTTGTACTCATCGCTTCAAATATCTAACACTGTTCAGCTGCATAAAAAAACACACCCTTAAAATGACACAAAAACATGAATCTTCCAATTTTTAAGCCCTCTCCCCCCCAAAAAATAACCCAAACCCATACCAACAAACTAACTCTTCAACCCTCCCCCCCCACCCCAAACAAAAGAAAAACAACCCCCAAACCAACAAACCCTTACCCCCCCCCCCCCCACCCCCCCAAAGAAAAACAAACCCAAAACCAACAAACCCTTTACAACCCCCCCCCCCCCCCCCCCCCCCCCACCCCCCCTGCCATTCCTAAAAAAAAAAAAAAAAGAAAGAAAAAAAAGTGCTGAGGATGCCAGCCATTCTGCTTAAACTAATCCTCCCCAGATTAATATAAAAAAAAGGGGGCAATAAAAAAAAAAAGAACTGCCATAAGGGCAAACAACACTGCAGAAAGAACACCCTGTGCCCGTTCCGGCATTGACAATCTTATTTTCTGATCCCAAGTACAAAACAGCGCAGGTAAAATACCGTACAATGTATTCAAAAAAAAAAGACAGATTGGATTGAAAAAGGCACAAGAATGGACCACAGCACACAAATCCAGCCTAACTCAGTCAAGGGTCCAGGGCCAGTGCTAAAATTAGCACCCCTTCCTTTTACCAAGTCCAAGTGTGGTCAGTGTCTGCTATAATTAGCACCAGCTGGGCTGGGCTGGACAGCAGCTGAAAGATGGGGGAAACCGACAGTTGTGGGACAGGGGCAGCAAAAACTAAGCATTAAAGTCAGGACAGAAAGGTAAGGCAGAAAACAAAAGAGAGTGACAGAAAAGGAGAAATTTCTAGCGCAGGTTTTTCCTGAATGTAAGGATACTGGTTATACAGAGAGAGTCCCTGGTTTCCCTTCCCTGTGAAGGCAATCACCCTGAATACAAACACAATCTGGCTCCCTTATGTGATTTTTCTCCCCACATTGTCAACATCTTAATCATTAAGATGTAAAACCCTGAAGTAAAAGATAGAAAAGATAACCCCCCTCGCTTTTTACCCATGTAAAGCTTGAGAAAACTTAGGAAAAAGAAAAGAAACTCCCATTTCCACCCCCCTTACCCTCACCTTGCCCCCCCCCCCCCCCCCCCCCCCCCCTGAAACTTACCAACCTGAAGATGACACGTTATCTTTAGATTTAAAAAAAATATATATATTGACCAAGAATACAAATTCATGGACAAAAGCTACAGAGAGATTAAACACACACACACACACTTAAACACACACACAGAGCCGAAATCCTTCCCTGTTCAGTGTGGATGAACTCACCATGCTAACTGCTGAGGCTTAGCTGCTGACTTGGTTTCAAACTCTCCAAAACGATTCTGCAAAAAAACCCAACCCACCCACTTGTAAATGTATCAAGACACAGTTAACATAAAATGACATACACTTCTCAAAAAACCCACAACAAACTGTTGTTGAAATATATGCTACATTACATTGATTATCTTCTTCTTCCATCAAACGCTCAGACAGCATGTATTGTTGTCTGTTATATGAGTGAAAATGCA
Organism: Rapana venosa; assembly: GCA_028751875.1. NCBI lineage: Eukaryota > Metazoa > Mollusca > Gastropoda > Neogastropoda > Muricidae > Rapana > Rapana venosa. The sequence continues at coordinate 11,759,689 of CM054162.1, forward strand.
TTGTGCTGCCATTAAGTGCCTGACAAGTTAGGCCCAGCGCATCCAAACATCCGACTTTGGCAGTGGAGAGAATTGCTATCTTTTAAGTCTTTCTGGGAAAAAAGGCAGGAGAACGTCTTAACGATCCTGCCACCTTCCTTCTTATAACAGAAATAACTCACCTAGAGGTCTGAGGACCCTGACAAAACATAACTGAAATAACGGAAAGGGCTCACCATGAGGTCAGACCACTCTGAGCAAAACATAAATAACGGAAAGGGCTCACCATGAGGCCAGACCACTCTGAGCAAAACATAAACAACGGAAAGGGCTCACCATGAGGTCAGACCACTCTGAGCAAAACATAAATAACGGAAAGGGCTCACCATGAGGTCAGACCACTCTGAGCAAAACATAAATAACGGAAAGGACTCACCATGAGGTCAGACCACTCTGAGCAAAACATAAATAACGGAAAGGACTCACCATGAGGTCAGACCACTCTGAGCAAAACAAATAACGGAAAGGACTCACCATGAGGTCAGACCACTCTGAGCAAAACATAAATAACGGAAAGGACTCACCATGAGGTCAGACCACTCTGAGCAAAACATAAATAACGGAAAGGACTCACCATGAGGTCAGACCACTCTGAGCAAAACATAAATAACGGAAAGGACTCACCATGAGGTCAGACCACTCTGAGCAAAACATATAACTGAAATAACGGAAAGGACTCACCACGAGGTCAGACCACTCTGAGCAAAACATGCAGCTGAAATAACGGAAAGACTCACCAACGAGGTCAGACAACTCTGAGCAAAACAAATAATGGAAATAACTCACCATGAGGTCTGACCACTCTGAGCAAAACATATAACTGTGAAATAATGGAAAGGACTCACCATGAGGTCAGACCACTCTGAGCAAAACATAACTGAAATAACGGAAATAACTCACCACTCTGAGCAAAACAAAACATAAATAACGGAAATACCGGAGAGGACTCACCATGAGGTCTGAGGACTCTGAGCAAAACAAAACATAAATAACGGAAATAACGGAAAGGACTCACCATGAGGTCAGAGGATCCCATCCAGATGTATCCCTTGCTGGTGAAGAGGACGACAAACTTGTGGTTGAAGGACACCGCCATGTCCAGGTACTCTCCCATGTCTTCCTTGTCCGTTTTAGGCTCCTGTCACAACACAACAACACAACGTAAAGCAACACACAAGCTCTATACACATACAACACAACACACAAACTCATCACACACAACACAACATAAAACAACACACAAACTCATCACTAACAAAACACAACACACAAACTCATCACACATAAAACACAACACACAAACTCATCACACAAAAAACAACATAAAACAAACACACAAACACATACAACACAACATAAAACAACACACAAACTTATCACACACAACAACACAACACAAAAACACAACATAAAACAACACACAAACTCATCACACACAAAACACAACATGAAACAACACACAAACTCATCACAACCACAAAAGACAACATAAAACAACACACAAACTCATCACACACAACATGAAACAACACACAAGCTCATCATACACAAAACACAACATAAAACAACACACAAACTCGCCACACACAAAACACAACATAAAACAACACACAAACTCATCACACACAAAACACAACATAAAACAACACGCAAACTCATCACACACAAAACACTACATAAAACAACACACAAACTCATCACACACACAACATGAAACAACACACAAGCTCATAATACACAAAACACAACATAAAAACAACACACAAACTCATCACACACAAAACACAACATAAAACAACACACAAACTCACAACACAACATAAAACAACACACAAACTCATCACACACAAAACACAACATAAAACAACACACAAACTCATCACACACAAAACACAACATAAAACAACACAACGCTACTCATCACACACAATACAACCCACAAACTCATACTAAAACTTTTTTTTTTCAAATTCATATTATTCATAATAGCATAACGCTACACACACAAACTCACATATAAACACAGGCACATACAGAAATATACACACATACGCACACACATACTCACATGCATGCACGCACGCACACACACTCACTCACACACACTCACTGGATGTAAAAAAGCACATGGGTGCTTATTCATTATCCTCGAAATAAAAGAATTTGTCAAAAAAAGAATTTGTCAAAAAAAGAATTTGTCACTCACTAACACACACACTCACTCACTCCTTCGGATGAGACTATAAATCGAGGTCCTGTGTGCGAATGCACGCAGAAATCTTGCACACACATTAAATCCTGTTCCGCTTTTCGTAATAGTAGGCCATTTTGTGCCGGTGGGAACAGATGACAGAATTCACAAATCCGCATACACACGGGGACTAGTTGTAAAAAAAGCAAATAAGTGCTTATTTTATTATCCTCGATATAAAAGAATGAATTTTTTTATTTTTAAACACACATGCACACATACAAACACATACAGAAATATACACACATACACACACACTAACACGCACGCACACACACACACTAACATGTACACACACACTCACACAGACACACACACTCACTCACTCACACACACACTCACTAACACACATTCACACTTACTCACTAACACGCACACACAACTCACTTACACACACACACAAACACGCACACACACACACAGATTTTCCTACCTGTTTCTGGTACTGTCCACCTTGGTCCACAATGTACAGTTCACTCCCCTTGCCCACCAGGGCGCGCACCTGTCGATCCATCACCACGACATCCCAGCAGTTGGGAGTGGTGTTCAGATCTGCACAGGCACTTCAGCCATTTATTCAACCACACAGGCACTTCAGCCATTTATTCAACCACACAGGCACTTCAGCCATTTATTTAACCACACAGACACTTCAGCCATTTATTCAACCACACAGACATTACAGCCATTTATTCAACCACACAGACACTTCAGCCATTTATTTAACCACACAGGCACTTCAGCCATTTATTTAACAACACAGCCATTACAGCCATTTATTTAACAACACAGCCATTTATTCAACCACACAGACACTTCAGCCATTTATTCAACCACACAGGCATTTCAGCCATTTATTTAACAACACAGCCATTACAGCCATTTATTTAACAACACAGCCATTTATTCAACCACACAGACACTTCAGCCATTTATTCAACCACACAGGCACTTCAGCCATTTATTCAACCACACAGGCACTTCAGCCATTTAATGATTTATTCAACAACACAGACACTTCAGCCATTTATTTAACCACACAGGCACTTCAGCTATTTATTTAACCAAACACACATCTTACCACATCCATTTATTCAACCACATGAACACTACAGCCATTTATTCAACCACACAGCCTACAGCCATTTATTCAACCACACAGCCAGCCATTTATTCAACAAACACCCATTTATTCAACCACACAGGCACTTCAGCCATTTATTCAACAACACAGACACTTCAGCCATTTATTCAACCACACAGGCACTTCAGCCATTTATTCAACAACACAGCCAGCCATTTATTCAACCACACAGCCAGCCATTTATTCAACAAACACCCATTTATTCAACCACACAGCCAGCCATTTATTCAACCACACAGCCAGCCATTTATTCAACAAACACCCATTTATTCAACCACACAGCCAGCCATTTATTCAACCACACAAACACCCATCTTATTCAACAACACAAACACCCATTTATTCAACAACACAAACACTACACCCATTTATTCAACCACACAAACACCCATTTATTCAACCACACAAACACCCATCTTATTCAACCAGACAGCCATTTACTCAACACAGACACTACTACACCCATTCATTCAACCACACAAACACCCATTTCTTTAAGCCACACAACCACAACCACTCCAGTCAACTTAACTCCTCCTAACTTTTTAATTCAGAAAGCGTAATGAAGTTTGCCTACACAAATTCTTCAGCTTGTTGTGTTCTTATCAAGAAAAGCATGGTGACACGACACGGCTTAATTTCTCCCATGTCTCCTTGAGGCGTTGATGGGGCACTGACTGCAGTGCACAGCACTGTTCAGACCCCGTGTTGAGAACAGGTAGTGGCTGGCACAACCCACTCCTCTCCATGCTATGCTGATTTGTTTGGGGGGGATGGGAGGATTGCCCCGTTTCTTGGCTATACCTTCAAGGGTGAGATTTTGCGTGTACGACTGGTTTTTTTTTTGGTTTTTTTTTGGTTTTTTTTTTTTACTGATCATTCAGGTAGCCGCAATCAGACTTCTGGGATGGTGTCTTTTTTTTCTTTTTTTTTCTTTCTTTAAAAAAAAAAAAAAAATCGAGGATAATGGAATAAGCACTCATGTGTAAATTTTGTCCTCTGTTCCCACTTGTATGCGTATGTTACGATGTATGCATGCGTTGTTTTGTTGCTGTTTCTTTTTAATGTTTGTTATCTGTTGCTACTAGCACGAAATAGCCTACTCTTGTGAAAGGCAAAATGGGTGCTTTTTTTTTTTTTTTTTTACATGTATGCAAGAGGTTCTGAATGTGTTTGCATATGGGGGCCTCAGTTTACAGTTTCATCCAAAGGACTTTTGGGGAAGTCAAGTCAAGTCAAAGTAAAAAACCACTTTAGTCCTCCCATGAAGGGCAATTACAGTGGAGTCAGTACGGATGTTAACTGTAAGGTAAATTCCCCTAAAAACGGGTGCCTCAGTGATGGCTTGATTTTAGGCACGAGCCACAGCTGTCAGTTTCCCCCACTTTCAGCTGCTCTCAGCTGCTATCCATTCCATTCCATCCCAGCCCAGCTGGTGCTAAATACAGCAGGAACTGACCACACTTGGACTTGGTAAATGGAAGGGACACGCTAAATGTATCACTCTAGATTGAGTGGTGTTGGATTTGTGAGCTGTGGAGCGCAACGCTCTAACCACCCCTGGCTGATCATCTGAAGTGGTGTAATCCTCACGACCAACTTTCTGTACAGAACAAGGCTATTTGCGTGTATGTGTGTACTGTTCTACACTGCAGTGGGAAAAATTGGGGGGTGGAGGTAAGGGGCTGAGGAATCATTCTCGAAGAATGTTATGGGGTGCATACTCGTGTACCACTTTCAGTCACAGATTTCTCTGCATGAAAGTCTGAGTACTCTCCCCTGGCAGAGAGCATCCATCGCCGCAAGAAAGACGCCATCCATTCTTTTTTTTTTTTATAAACAAAAATATTCCTGTACACATGTGTACTTGTTCCCCTATCATAGCAGATTTGTTTATTTCCTGCAGAATTTTGCCAGGGGCAACTCTCTTGTTGCCCTGGGTTCTTTTAAGTGTGCTGAATAGGTGTTGCAAACTGGACCTCAGTTTATTGCCTCATCATAAAGACTAGCACCCAGCCCACTTCTCAAGGTGATATGGATGGGGGAAAGTTGTAGCTTAAATGGAAATGAAACCAGCACTTCTCTGTCTAGACAGGTGCCATTGCCTCTTGATACCCTTGCACTGACACAGATATGTTGCATAACCAACCCCTCCACTAGACAGACAAATTGGGAAATAGGAATCATGAGGATAGCACATGCAAAACACCTTCTATTGTACAAATCTTCCCTATGAGGATGTCGGGGGTCTGTCAGTATACATAACATCCCCATCTTCTGCAAAATCCGTGCTAGGAATTCCCTCTTTTATATCTCTCCCTCTTTGTTTCCGCCTTCTTCCTGTCACCTCCTCCTTGTCTATTTTCAGTCTTCTAGTTCCATTCTCCTGCCTTTTTTTTCCAGAAAGACTAATTCTCTCCATTGCCTAAGTTGGAGTATGCTGGGCCTGACTTGTCATGTGCTTAAGGGCAGGACAACACACTTTCGCTCATGTAACAGATAACAATAGAGAGTTGCTCACTGAGTATTCGATGAAGAATGCCATTTATATGGTATCAGCATACACGCACACGCGCGCACATACACACACACACACACACAAAACACACACACACACAAACAGAGGCGGAGTTCAAAACCTCACCTGGCACTTCGGCCAATCGGATGATGCGAGGCGCATCAGAGTTTGTGATGAGGAAGATGCGATACGAGGTCGTCATGACAGCCACACCTGTTCCTTGGAAACTGGTGAAGATCCGGGCGTCCAGGATTTTGACATCCTTGGCTTCCTGCGTGAAATCAAACAGATGAACCTGGGTTTTCAATGTGCCATACACTTAAAAAAATTTTTTTTTTTTACATATTCACACTTAAGTATGTATACGTAAAAATTGTTAACAAAACTGCATACCACTTTCAGTCACAGCAAATTTCTCTGCGTGAAATCTGGGCTGCTCTTCCTGAGGACAGCCTACTGTCACAAGAGCAGCACCACCCTTTTTTTTTTTTTTAAACAAATAGCTTCACAACTATAGTTTTGTTGTTGTCTTGGTACTTGTATCTCTAAGCAAGTTTGCATGTCTAGTCACCAGATGTCTTTTGTTGTTGTTGTTGTTGTTGTTTTATTGTCACTTGATATGTCACCAATCACAGGTAAAAAAGTATGATGTATGTGCAATCCAGAAAAACGTGCATGAATATGACAAAAGTTCATGCATGTAAGTGTCGAATAAGGAACTGATGCCTAGCTGACGTTTTTACCAATGGTTACGTTTTTACCAATGGTTATGTGCAATAGTACTTCAAGGATGTGTCACACAATGTCCCCATAGCACCTGTTGTTTTATGATACGTCTCAAGGAGACAGAAGTTTTAACTGTTTTTTTCTTTTGAGAACAAGTCATTTTCAATCAATGTCTGACCTTTATACTGCTGTTCATATCTGTTAAGTGTTAGCCACATGTCTGTTATGTGCACAAGTCCTTCGGATGAGACTATAAACCGAGGCCCCGTGTGCGATCACACGCAGAACATCTTGCGCACACGTTAAATCCTGTTCCGCTTTTCGGAAGAGTAGGCCATTGTGTGCCGATGGGAACAGATGACAGAATTTACAAAAACCGTATACACATGGGGACTGGATGTTAAAAAAGCACACAAGTGCTTATTCCATTATCCTCAATATAAAAGGATTTAAAAAAAAAAACAACCAAAAAAACCCAAAGTGTATTGTTGTATAAATGCATCACTAGTGTCACCACACAGGTGTGACAAATTCAAAACAACACAGAACTTCTGTACTCCTACAACATTCTAATCTTGGTAGTCTCTAAAGTAGTTGCAGTGAAGGCACAGGAACCCACCTCAACACAAAAAGCACAGATTATGGGTATGCGCTTTGATTTGTCTTTGCAAGATATAGCGCTATATAAGTTCCATGTATTATTATTATTATTATTATGTGTGTGTGGGGGTGTACCCACTGCTGTCACCTGTCCCATCTTAGCAGACTGGAGACCTATTTTATTTTCCTTCTTGCTACTTTCATTATCAATGTCATCTGAGCGCTTTGATTTGTTGCTTTACAAGATTCAGCGCTATATAAATTCCATACATTATTATTATTATTATTATCGGCATATCTGTTTGTTTCTGCCCTTGCAGTTTCAAAGGAAAAGTGTGGTAAACAGTAATAAGAAAATAGTCAAAGGCTTCACATTGTTCAGGCGTCTACACTGCGGACCAGGCGCGAGGTCAAATGTTTCCTCAGTCGGTTTGTTAGCACGAGTCTCCACACTTACAGGCATGTACATACCAAGTGGCACATCATTATCTTCTGGGTCACTCTTCTCTCTGACCTCATCCTTTATTTATTTATTTTTATATTTTATATCGAGGATAATGGAATAAGCACTCATGTGCTTTTTTACATCCAGTCCCCATGTGTATGCGGTTTTGTAAATTTTGTCATCTGTTCCCACCGGCACACAATGGCCTACTCTTTCGAAAAGCGGAACAGGATTTAACGTGTGCGCAAGATGTTCTGCATGCGTTCGCACATGGGGCCTCAGTTTATAGTCTCATCCTCTTGTTTCAACATCTGACTCGCACCATATTTCTGGTTCAAATATTTGTCTTCCAATTGAATTAATTGTCCAATTAGTCAGATAAATAGTCTGCTACCAAAGGAGACACACCATATTTCTGGTTCAAAATTTTCTACTTCCAACAAAATTCATCATTTAACTGTCAGATAAATAGCCTGCATCCAAAGGAGACACACCATATTTCTGGTTCAAACTGTTCTACTTCCAATAGAATTCATCATTTAATTAGTCAGATACATAGTCTGCTACCAAAGGAGACACACCATACTTCTGGTTCAAAATTTTCTACTTCCAACAAAATTCATCAACCAATTAGTCAGATACATTGTCTGCTACCAAAGGAGACGCCCTTTTTTCCCCACCAAGCTGCTACATGTTGGTGAATACTGTTGCTATCACGCACTGTGGTTTTCCCCTTCCCTCCCTACTACACACATATATATGTCAATGGTCTACATTTTTCAGTGGTTACACTCTGGAACAATCCTTGTACTCCCTGTGCAAAACCCAGCACAACTCAGTCAAGGGTCCAGGACCAGTGCTAAAATTAGCACGTCCCTTCCTTTCAACAAGTCCAAGTGTGGTCACTTTCTGCTGTGGTCAGCACCAGCTGGGATGGAGCAGACAGCAGCTGACAGGAGCTCTGACCGCTGTGTGTATACTTCAGCGCCTGGGCTTTATCACAATTCTTGATTAAACCATTGACGCTGGGGGCAACGGCAAGGTGAGAGGCTGTATGATCAGTGGCTTTCTTTCCCACTCATGGAATTCCACTTTACAGCTTAGTCTTTAGTGATCGACTATGACTCTCTGACTAAGAGGCTTGACTCGCACAGTCCTTATGTGCTGCAGCCCTGGGGGCTGGCTGGTTGGCCTTTGGAGAACATCTCCAACGCTGACTGTCCTTATGCCCACTTGGCCGAGAGAGTGGGGATGTACTGTGGGCAAGGCATCTCCACTATAATCAAATTTCTGCCCAATTTCCAAAACAGCAGCTGCCTCCTCTGCTGTTTTGGAGGTCGTCAGACACGACGGACAAACATACATACCACCCCACCCCACATTTCTGATTCATTGTGTGAGAACCACGAAACAAATGCGTTTGATGGAAAAGTACTGTGTTGGTGCAAGAGGTCAGCTGCAGTCGTAATGGAATCTACAGGCGCCCACCATCGATGCTGTCTGCGGTCTTAATGGAGTCAAGAAGACCACAGAACGGGCACTGAAAGAGAGTAGTCTTTATGCCCCCATCTTCAAGCACACACACACACACACAGAGGGATAATCACACATACACACACACACATACACGCATCCACACACACACACACACACACAGGGATAATATCACACACACACACAGAGTGAACACAACATCTTGCGCACACATTAAAACCCGTTCCACTCTTCGGAAGAGTAGGCCACTGTGTGCTGGGTGGGAACGGACGACAAAATTTACAAAACTGCAAACACACAGGGACTGGGATGAAAAAACCCCACACGAGTGCTTATTCCATTATCTTTGAAATAAAATAAATACAAAATAAATTTTTAAATGGGATAATCCCCCAGTGGTCGGAGCACTCGCTTTCCCCCAGCCAAGTTAAGCAGCGTCGAGCGTGGTTACCAGTTGGATGGGTGACCGTTTGAGCACCTTGGCTTCAGTACAGTTCCCCCAGTTCACTCAGCTGTAAATGGGTACCTGCCCTCTTTAGGGTCAGGGAAGGTAAAGCAGCGAGGGAGAGGAGATGGGCGCCGCCCTCAATATGCTGGCCCTAGAGAAGTGAGGTCTCTGACGCCTCGCTCCCCTACGACCTTATAGGTTATGGGACACCTTTACCTAATACCCCCCCCCCCCCCCCCCCCCCCCCACACACACACAGACTGACCTGCCCCATGCTGAAGGTCTTCTTGAAGGCCAGGAACATGTCGTAGACCAGGACCACCCCATCCTCCTGAACGAACAGCAGATCCTCCGTGATGGTCCAGCCCATCTTCACGATGCGGCCACTGCTCCACTGCAACAACACCCAGTCTCTCGTCATTTATTTATTTACTCTTTTATATTGAGGGTAACGGAATAATAATAATAATAATGCATGGAATTTATATAGCGCTGAATCTTGTAAAGTAAACAAATCAAAGCGCTCATGTGCTTTTTTTTTTTACATCCAGTCCCTGCATGTATGCGGTTCTGTAAATTTTGTCATCTATTCCCACCGGCCTACTCTTTCAAAAAGCAGCACAGGATTTTACCATGTGGCCTAGATGTTCCGCATGCATTTGCGCACAGGGTCTTGGTTTATAGTCTCATCCGAAGGACTTTTAGGGGGAGAGTGGAGTCTGCACTGATGTTAACTCTAGGGGGAAAAATATCCTTGAACGGGATTCGAATCTGGGTCGTCAGATAGTCAGGCACAGTTATTTAGTTTGTAGTGGCTGATGGATGCTTTAGCCCGGTGTCAACACATCTACATGCATGCATGCACCTGTGCGCACTGTCTCTCTCTCTCACACACACACACACACTCTCTCTCTCTCTATCTCTCTCTCTCTCACACACACACACACACACTCTCTCTCTCTCACACACACACAGCCTAGTGGTCAGAACATTGCGCTTGCAATCTGATGACCCAGGTTCGATTCCTGTTCAAGGAGATATTTTCCTCTGGAGTTAACATCAGTGCAGACTCCACTCTCCCCCAAAGTCCTTCGGATGAGACTATAAACCGAGGTCCTGTGTGCAAACACACAGAGAACATCTTGTGCACACGTTAAATCCTGTTCCGCTTTTCATAAGAGCAGGCCATTGTGTGCCGGTGGCAACAGATGGCAGAATTCACAAATCCGCATACACATGGGGACTGGATGTTAAAAAAAAAAGACAGAAAGAGACAGAGAAAGAGAGATGCAACTGACTTTTTTTTTAAAAAGGATCCACCCAATCAAACTACAGTGAAGAAATAAGGTGGCAGGATGGTTAAGATGAAAGGACAAATGAGAGAGAGAGAGAGAGAGTGATGGAGTGAGTGAGTGGAGAGAGAGAGAGAGAGAGAGAGAGAGAGAGAGAGGAGAGAGAGAGAGAGAGAGAGAGAGAGAGAGAGAGAAGGAGCGAGAGAGAGAGAGACACACAGAGAGAGATGCAAACAACTTTAAAAAAAAAAAAAAGATCCACTCAAACAAACTACAGTTACGAAATAAGGTGGCAGGATGGTTAAGACGTTCACCTGCCTAACAAGTACACCGTGAGGCTCCAGGTTCGATTCCCAGCCTTGCCCTCCCTTTCTAGTTTGACAGGAAAATCGTACTGAAGTCAAATTCTTTTAGGATGAGACTCTCAACCAGTCAGACCCGTGTGTTTAATAAAAATAATAATAAATGGAATTTATATAGCGCTGTATCTTGCACAGACAAATCAAAGCGCTTGCACTCAACTAATTCTTACAGTCATGAAACCAATAGCAAGTAATAGTTCTAACCAGTCCAAATGTACACACACACACACACACACACCACACACACACACCACACACACACACACACACACACACACACACACACACACACACACACCACACACACACACACACACACAGAGGTTATACACTTTCACAGGGTAATGGGATTTTTGGCTGTTGAAAAGCAGGGACAGCTATGAAATGGAACAGGAGAGGAAAATCTTAGGTTTGAAACAAATATTATGTCTTGAGGCCGGGTTTAAAAGTGTCACAAGAAGGCCTTTGGCGAAGACAGATAGGGAGACCTGTGCACATCAGAAGAACCCACAACAGTTGAAAAACGGGAAAGAGCAGGGAGGTACTTCCTGACTGTCCAGGCAAAAGTTGTTGGTTCAATTCCCAACTGTATGCCTGAAGTCAGAATGCAGCTGCCTTCATGGGTTGGGGGGGAGAATGGTGGCATACGCAAAAATCTCCTATTGGTGAACCTCGGAGCTCTAGCTGAGGAATGAGAGAAAAAATAATCTACATCTCACCTCCTTTCTCACCAGATCTTTTGTGTGTGTGTGTGTGTGCGTGTGCGAGGAACAAGAGAAAAAACAACCTACATCTCGCCTCCTTTCTCACCAGATCTTTTGTGTGTGTGTGTGTGTGTGTGTGTGTGTGTGTGTGTGTGTGTGTGTGTGTATGTGTGTGTTCCTCAGCTAGATTTGTGTATGTGACCGTTTTTGCCCACCATGAGGCAGCCATATTCCGACCACAGGGATGTATGCTGGGTGTGTTTCCATGACACTGTGAACACTGACATGATCAGTCAGAAATGTGTAATAATAATAAATTGATAATAATATGAAATATATATATATATATATATATACATACATACATACATCTTTTTTATTCTTCGGCTAGACTGAGCTCCAACATTTACCAATGGTGAGATTGTGCTTATGTGACTGGTTTTTTGCCCATCACGAAGGTAGCTGCTTTCCAACTTGGGGATGTATGCTGGGTGTGTTGGTGTTTCTGTAACTCACTAAACACCGACGTGAAGTACAGGATCTTTAACATAGGTAAAAAAAAAGGTAAAGGAGTCCCATAACCTATAAGGTCGTAGGGGAGCGAGGCGTCAGAGACCTCACTTCTCTAGGGCCAGCATATTGAGGGCGGCGCCCATCTCCTCTCCCTCGCTGCTTTACCTTCCCCGACCCTAAAGGGGGCAGGCACCCATTTACAGCTGGGTGAACTGTACTGAAGCCAAGGCACACAAACGGTCACCCATCCAACTGGTAACCACGCTCGATGCTGCTTAACTTGGCTTGGGGAAAGCGAGTGCTCCGACCACTGAGCTATCCCGTCCCCTCTTTAACATACATATTTGATATTCTGCATGTGTTATAAACATGAAAGGGTTGTATACACATGAAAGGCAAGAAGGTATGGGCATGTCTGTACTTAAGAGTTGACCTGGAAGACAGTAGAAATCCCCTCCTCTAATTCACCAGACGCCGCCAAGATTCGAACACGCTACTCCATGGACCCAAAAGGATGGAAGTCAAACAGTCTTTACCGCTTGGCTATGATAACGATATATAGATATATCCATGGAATTTTCATAGCACTGAATCTTGTACAACAAACTCTCATCTACTGAGAACTTATCTACGAGTATCTACAGGGACAGGACAGCTCAGTGGTCAGAGCACTCGCTTTCCCCAAGCTAAGGCTAAGCAGCATCGAGCAAAGTTACCATTTGTATGGGTGACCATTTGTGCACCTTGACTTCAGTACAGTCCCCCAGTTCACCCAGCTGTAAATGGGTACCTGCCCTCTTTAGGGCCAGAGAAGGTAAAGCAGCGAAGGAGAGGAGATGGGCGCCATCCTCAATATGCTGGACCCTAGAAAAGTGAGGTCTCTGACCCCTCGCTCCCCTGCGACCTTATAGGTTTGGGGACACCTTTACATTTTACTGATCTACTGAGTACTTACTCTCATCTGACTGAGCATCCTGCCGGCAGCGTTATAGATGCTGATGACTGGCTTCATGGACGTCTGCACACGGTTCAGCTTGTTTTCGTCCTTCAGCAGAGCTGCGTGAATTGAATGAATGAAGGCATATTTTGAAGAGGATGAATACAGGATATAACATAAGACAGGTGAGTTAGCTAGTGTGTGTGGGGATGGGGGGGGGAAGAGGGAGGGAAGGAGAGAGAGCGAGAGGCAGGGAGGGAGGGATGGAGGGAGGGAGAGAGAGAGAGAGAGACAGAGAGAGAGAGAGAGAAGAGAGAGAGAGAGAGACAGAGACAGAGAGAGACCTGTGTCAGTGTGTGTGTGCTTACAGCAAAGGACAAATGGAAAATGATCAAAGTCGAACAGGAAAACACCAACAGCAACAACAACACAAAGTTCAGGAGAAGGGGATCAACGAGGAAAAGATAGAACTTTAAAAGACTATCAAACGAGAAGAGAGAGAGAGAGAGAGAGAGAGAGAGAGAGAGAGAGAGGAGAGGAGAGAGAGAGAGAGAGAGAGAGAGAGAGAGAGAGAGAGAAATAACGCACGCTCAATTCATCTCCATCACAACAGCAACAGGGAAAGTAAAGATTCCCACTTCAGTGCTCCTTAGCCTACGGATGTGATTCTATCAATTCGTAGTTGCACAATGGAAAAACTGAAAATCTGATCTCAACAACAACAACAACAAACTAAAAAAAAAAAAAAAGACTGTGTGTGTCACTGTGTGTGTGCACGCGCATGTGGGTGTGTGCAGTATAAGTGATGGACAGAAAGAGGGAGAGCGACATAAACAGAGAGAAGGAAAGACAGAGTATGTTTGTGTAGACCTCTGAGTGTGTTTTTCTTTGTAAACAACTTTTTCTTTGTGCTTGTTTTGTGTGTGGTTTTTTGTTTGCCTTTTCTAGCAGGGAGATGGGAGGGGGGGGGGGGGGGGGTGCAAGTTTATTTTTGGTTTGCTTATTACGTTGTTGTTGTTTTTTAAATGTACAGCCTACAACAGAATTCTTACCTTATTTCTTGATGTGTATAGGTTATGGATGCACAAAGATTCTCTCCCTGCAATCTTCACGAATGTAGGCTGTGGCACCTGTATGCTTCTCAGTTCTAGTACTTAATTAATTCATACCACACACATGTCTTGGCAGACTGTAGATTCATGCACAGAGTTGCATTATCACACAGTCTGGGAGACAGTTATTGAGTTAGTACACAAGTGTTTCTATGCAACAAGAATGACAAGAATGGCAAGTTACCGATGGGTCCCCCATAGGAGGCAGCAGCCACGGTGAACTTGGACAGGTCCACCAGCCCTGCCCATTCCATGCTGTAGATTTCGCATTTTCTGTAATCATATTCATTGGCAGAGCTGATAGAATTATATATACATACATATAATATATATATATAATATATGTTAAACCTAGGGACAGGATAGCTCAGTGGTCGGAGCACTCGCTTTCCCCCAGCCAAGTTAAGCAGCGTCGAGCGTGGTTACCACTTGGATGGGTGACCGTTTGCGCGCCTTGGCTTCAGTACAGTTCCCCCAGTTCACCCAGCTGTAAATGGGTACCTGCCCTCTTTAGGGTCAGGGAAGGTAAAGCAGCGAGGGAGAGGAGATGGGCGCCGCCATCAATGTGCTGGCCCTAGAGAAGTGAGGTCTCTGACGCCTCGCTCCCCTACGACCTTATAGGTTATGGGACTCCTTTACCTTTACCTCACTAAACCTAATTCATGACTCAGTGATTGGGCTGATTCAATTCAGCCTCAATTCATCATGAATATTCTGTCTCAGTGTTTGTCTCAGTCCCTCCCTTACACACACACATGCGCGGGCATGCACACAAAGACAGACAACAACTGAAGTAAACATAAATAGTTCTACAAGTACAAGGATCAATACTTACAATAGATCTGTCTATGCTTGTGTGTGTGTGTGTGTGTGTGTGTGTGTGTGTGGTGTTTACATGTGTCTAAGACTATATCAGTATATGAGTGTGTGTGTGTGTGTGTGTGTGTGTGTGTGTGTGTGTGTGTGTGTGTGTAGGTGTGTGTGTGTTTCAACTGTTTGTGAGTGTGTGCACATGCATATGTGCATGTGCACGCATGTCCTTTGAAAGATTTCTCTCTTTCACAGCTTGATTTTCACTGCTGATCAGTATATATTATATATCATATATGTCTCACTATAAAATGGCTAAGTATTGAAATTTGAACTGCTACAAATTATATTATATATATAATGATACATATATATATATACCTTTCATAATATTTTCCTCTAATCATCAGGCAAAACTAAATTACTTTCTCTAAAAAGGATCTTGTTCACTCATGACCTGATCGTGCCTTCAGTGGGCGAAGAGTGGACCAAGTGTAGGCCTATCCAAAGGTATATTTCACAGATCACTTTCTCAGTTTCTGAATGTAGTCTTTTACTAGTTTTAGACCTAATGGCCAAACTGATGCAGCATATCTATTTTAAATGATTTTGCGGACTAGTCGTGTTGTCTGTCATCTACAAATCGTTAATAAACCTAATAAAATTCCAAAAGATCTCAATAGTCTAGTTAACTTTCAATGTTTGTTTCATTCGTGGAACTTTAGTGACAAAAAATGAAATTGCTTGCACAGTTTCCGTCGCTTTCAGATACATAAAAACCTGCATAAATACCACTACAAAAACAAAAAGAGGCATTCCATTGCACTGTCTTGTTATTGCAAAGTTGTTCAACTTGTTGTACACACGATAACAACAATAAGCCTTCAAACCTGTAATATATTTCCCCGAGAGGGTTCCAGTCTGCCGTCGCCATCCTTGTTTTGTTGCAAAGTTGCTTCCCTTGGAAGTCACATTTCCGCTATTATTAGAAGAGGTATGCCATTTTAGATTTTTGTTAAACCGTCTTGGGATTTCGACTTGTTCATATCTCTACATACGCTGTTTGTTTGTTTGGATTTTATTATAGTTAACTTGTTGTTATGCCAGTTATTACTCTCTTGCAAAGTAAACGTAAAAAATCTGACAAAATTTCATTTATAAATTTGATATAATATCAAAATGTTGCTTATGCCAGTTTGGAAACAGGACACCAATTCTGGATAAGGTGTTGAACTGGGTGGTGCCCCTCCCACCTCGTGCGGCCACAGATATTGAGAAGAAAGGACTCGTCAGATTTAAGCTCTTGGTGCTGCAGACTAAGATGTCTGCGGAGTGTGTTCTCCAATGGAATACATGCAATCAGCTAATACACACATTACAAACAGCAAGGTTGACGACAACCGGTTGAAGAAGAAGATCGGAATTAAAAAAAAATTTTTTTTTAAAGGAAAACATAGATCTCAAAAGACAGACTTTACTATTTTCTTTCTTTCTTTCTTTCTTTGTGTTGTTGTCGTTCTTCTTCTTCTCTAAAAAAAACCCCACCAACCTTACGAAAGAAACCATGGAACTAACAACAACAACAAAAAGCGGGGAGGGGTGACTGCTATTCATGTAACATATTCCAGCTTATGGGAATTGAAAAAGATGCATTAAATCTGAAAATTCATGGACATTTACATTACATAATATACTATGACAAGATTTTGATAAGATATTACCTGATTTAGCCACACATTCTTTTGGCTATAACGAATAATTAAAAAAAACCAACAACACCCAAAGGTGAGATTTGTCCACCCTTTTGTGTAGAACAGATGATATAAGGCAGAGAACGCCTATTTTGTGTTATTCTGCCCAGTCCTTCAAGATCGTAGAGAAAAGGCGATATCAAATAAGTATGATCAACAGAGATACAATATTGTCAAAATGAATTTAATCATCATTGTCATTATCTAACAACAACAACATAATACAGCAACTACAAAACAGCAATAATAACCATCACAACAACAACGACGACGACGACGACGATGATGATGATGATGATGATGATGATGATAAAGGATATTTTTCGAACACTTTCATGACATTTTCTAGACACAGTCAAATTCAGAATTGATCTCTTTGAATGCACAGTTAAACCCCTAATATAATTATTACTAGTAGCCTGCTGACGTTTGGCAGTTTATATATAATCGTTTTGTTGGGGGGTTTGTTTGTCTGTCTGTTTCTGGGCTAGAGCTCAGAGGTTCACCAGTGGTGACATTAAAGTTTGTGCTAGCAACTGTTAACCCGCCACCAAGGTAGCTGCAGTCCCACTAGGAAGAGATATCAGTACCCTCTGTTACAAGTGTCTCCACAAAACTGCACCCTCCTACCTCTGTCAATGTCTTCACCTGTACACTCCTTCTCGTTCCCTCCGTTCTTCTGCAGACACCTTGTGCTTACGAATACCTAGATTCAACCAATCCACCGTTGGCCGTCGCTCTTTCTCTATTTCGGGTCCATCGACCTGGAATGACCCCTCCTCTCTCTCTTCGCCGAAAGTCTTAAATCCAGCCTCAAGACATTTTATTTCAAACCTAAGATTTCCCCCCTCCTGTCTCATATCAGAACCCTCCCACCTTCACTAACCTATGTCTCATCACCCTGCTAAAGTATATGACCTGTGTGTGTGTGTGTGTGTGTGTGCTTTTGAAAAACTTTTGACTATTGAAATTTTTATATCATAGATTTGGTCTGCAGCCTACCATGTTTGTAATAATCGGTTTGTTCAAACTATCAGTTGTCACTGGTTGCATGACTGTGTAAGCATATGTGGAATGCAAGCGCTTTGATTTGTCTTTGCAAGATATAGCTCTATATAAGTTCCATTTATTATTATTATTATTATTATTATTATTATTTATTATTATTATTATTATTATTATTATTATTTATGCTATAATCTCTTCGAGTCCAGATCATTGATTGTGATCTCTCTGTGTCTGTCTGTCTGTCTGTCTGTCTCTCTCTCTCTCTCCTCTCTCTCTCTCTCTCTCTCTCTCTCTCTCTCTCTCTCTCTCTCTCCTCTCTCTTATCTAGGCAAGTTTAATTTAGAACTTTTCAGAAATCAGAAGTTATCCCTATTAAAGTTACAGAGCCCTGAATAAATCATCCACTTGGCAAAGTATATATTCTATGCCTTCAAAAGCAGAAAATTACAATCCACTTAGTGAGTACCATATTCTTCAATCAAAATATTTAAGTTTACCTGGCACTGGTCAAAGACCTCCCACTCTCCCCTCCCCCTCTCTTACAAAGAATGAGAAATTCAAGGTTTTCTTTTTTGTCATTAACAAAAATTTGCTGCAAATTGTGTATATATATATGCATTCATTTCACCTTGGTTATGGACACTCTGAGTCTGAACAATAATTTTGCCATTGTCATTGTCATTGTCATTGTCTCTCTCTCTCTCTCTCTCTCTCTCCTCTCTCTCTCTTCTCTCTCTCTCTCTCTCTCTCTCTCTCTCTCTCTCTCTCTCTCACGGTTGAACGGATGACAAAATTTACAAAACTGCATACACACGGGGACTAGATTTTTAAAAAGCACATAAGTGCTTATTTCATTATCCTCGAAATAAAGATAAGAACACATCCACCACACACACACACACCACACACACACACAACGCACGCACGCACGACGCACGCACGCACGCACGCGTGTGTGCGCGGGTATTTCAATATCTCCTCATGTAGTGTGTGTGTGTGTGTGTGTGTGTGTGTGTGTGTGTGTGTGTTGTGTGTGTGGTGTGTGCGTGCGTGTGTGTATGCATGCGTGTGTGCGTGGCGCGCGTGATGGTGTGTGTGTGTTTTTTATTCTTTATTCGAAGATAATGGAATAAGCACTCATGTGCTTTAAAAAAAAAAATCCAGCCCCCGTGTGTATGCAGTGTTGTAAATTTTGTCATGAGTGCGTGCGCGCGCGTGCGCACACCAGGACGCACGTTACAAAGTGTGGGGCTTGTCTCCAGCGTCTTGACTTTGTGCTGAGGGCAGAGGGTTGCTAGCTGAGTGATGGACACGGAAGCACTTCTCCATATCTGCCAGAGTCCACCAGCACACATCCTCACTTCCCAGTTTCCTTGTACCAACGCACACAGAACATCTTGTTCTAAAAGCCCTAAATCCAGGGGAGACGGAATAGCTTGGTGGTTAGGAATGCTGCGCTCGTGATCTGCTGACCCGGTTCGAATCCCGCTCAAGAGGATTTTTCCTCTGGAGTTAACATCAGTGCCGACTTCGTTGAGACTATAAACCGAGGTCCCGTGTGCGAATGTACGTAGAACATCTCGCGCATACGTTAAAAAAAAAGTTCCGCTTTTCGTAAGAGTAGGCCATTGTGTGCCGATGGGAACGGATGACAACATTTACAAATATGCTTATACACGGGGACTGGATGTAAAAATAAAAGCGCATGAGTTGTTCTTCAATTTAATGTCTGTTCACATTAAGTGATATTAGACACTAAAAGGCAAACAATTAAGAAAAAAAACGGTTAAGGAACTAACTACTGTAATCATAATACAATGAAAGAAATGAAATTACCTTGTGAGTAACTGTATAACTAATTAAACTCTAACAGATTTAAAAAAAAAAAAATACACGTCATGTATTCCACGCCAAAAGAACACGGGAGAAAAAGGTAACAATTTCGAAAACTATACCACGATGGGTAGAATGCCTCTGCTTCAAATCAATAAATGGCATATTTACTTGTGCTTTTGCAAATAACTAACACAATTCTCTTTCAACAGCAAAGCAATTTCACAGAGCAATGTATAGTTATTCAAAACCTTATGCAAAGATCTCTCACGAATGGTGGGAAGGTGCTTTTTTAACGCTTGACATTCGAAAAGAATATGAATGTTTGAGATTGCCCCGCCACACACACAATGCACATGTGTAGAACATTTTGTATGGAAAGCCTTTGACTTCAGTCTATTAATAAGACTTATGACTGGCCTTTGGCGTGATATTTCTAACCCAAAACGAGAAAGAGGGAAAGAAATTTAGGTAAAAAGTTGAAGTGGTACCATGGGAAAACCCCGCTTCTTCTTGTTTTTTCCTAACATGCTTACAGCAAGCACTTTCTATCAAGTTATAATTCTCATGAATTGATATTGGTATATTCAAGACAGCAGCAGAGTTTGTGTGTGCTGCCGCATTTATAGCTGCTCTATCAACCTTTTCATTATAAAAGATATTGCAATGGGATGGTACCCAGCAAAAGGTGACACTATTGCCTCTTAATAATTATGAGTTGGTGTATAATATGGTTTATTTCAGTTATAAGATCATGTTTAATATTAGACCCAGAGTTTTTAAGAGATTGTAACACACATTTTGAATCAACACGTAACAAAACCTGTAAAATAGCCCGGGGAAAGTCAATTAATTAATGTAAAGCCATCAGAATGGCAGTTAACTCTGCTGTAAAAATAGACTGATTCTTTCCAATATGGTACCATTTTTCAACCTTTAAGGAGGGAATGATGAAAGCTGCACCTCCATCACCGCTATTTAGAAGAATCCATCGGTACATATTTTAAGATGTGAAGGGTAGTTATTTATTATGTGCTCCTTCACATGACTACTGAGAATGTTACTCCCTTTTTCTTTTTTACAGGTAGAATGATCAATATCATAAGAGGCTCTTTGAAGTTCCCATGGAGGACTAGGAGATAAATGAGGTGTGGATAATTTCGTTTCTCTGGGATTGACTTTTGACTTTTCAAAAAGATCTGCTGTGAAAGTGCAAACTGTTGTAAGAGAACAAATATTTTTGGCTCTTTTAGGAAAATGCTCATCCGATCTCAGATAGATTTCATGTTCGATATTGTTGTCGGTAGTTGAGCTTCTTATAATGAACTTTGCTAGCATCAATTCGCGATATTCATCCAAAGGCAGAACTTCTATTTCTTTGTAGGTTCCTAAGAACGAAGCATGCGATGGTACTCCCAAAGCAATGCGAAAGGCGTTACAATCAAGACTCATAAGTTTTTTTCAGTAAATATTTTGGGGCATTAAAAAAGACTTGTTGGCCGTATGTCAGTTCAGATAGAACGAGCTAGCGCCAAGGACAGATGTTTAAGAACTGTGACGTCTTGGGCCCATTGCTGTTTACTCACTACTTTAAAAAGAGTTAATGTCTTTCTGGTTTTATTTAACAAATATTCAATATTACTACTCCATGTAAGTTTTGAAGTACGATATATGCCCAAAAATTTAACAACAAATTTGTACTCAAGATATCTGTCTTGGAGTTTGAACTTTGGCAAGGAAGGGGAATCTGCTCCATTATTAAAGAGCACAATGCTAGTTTTCTCTGGAGACAGTTTTAAACCATTTTCTACAACTACTAAGTTTGTCAATCTCAAGCTGGTATACTTTCTTAATATAGTTTAATTGTCTTTTTGGTGTTGGCTTTTTCATAGTTGTCTTCATCCACATGCAAAGGTCATCTGCATACTGAACAAGGACAACATTATTCGATAACGAACTAGGAAGGTCATAAACCAAAATGTTAAAAAGATAAGGAGCAATAACAAAACCCTGTGGTATACCCATTAGAGGAAATCTTGGGTTGGAATATGTATTTCCAATTTCTGCCACTAAGAAAATTTTTTACATAAAAGTAAATATGTCCAGACAAGCCAATAGATTTAAGTTTGTATAGTAATCGTGCATGCCAAACTTGGTCATAAGCTTTATGGACATCAAAGAAAGTAGCAAGAATATTTTTTCTTCGCGCAAACTGATGTTTGATTTGTGTAGTTAGCTTAACCAGATGATCAATACTTGACCTGCCTTTACGGAAGCCTGCCTGATTAACTGGAAGTACTTTATTCCTGTCACAGTAATACACCAGTCTATTCAAAATGATTTTTCCTATCAGCTTTCCTGTGTGTAAAGTTAATGAAATGGGTCTATAGCTATTTGTGTCTTCTTTGGCTTTCCCTTGTTTTAATATAGGAATAATTACATACTGCTTCCATAAAAGAGGGAGTGTACTTTCTGCCCAGCATTTTTGAAATAACTAGTGTAATAGTGAAATCCAGTTATCAGGAAAATGTTTTAACATTTCATTGAAACAGCATCTATTCCTACTGATGTCTTTTTATTACTAAGGGATTGAATGACATCTTTGACCTCTTGCAGAGTAATTGGGGCATTAATGTAATGTGAATCATCAGAAATATATATCTTTTTGAATTTCCTTACTTCTTAACATAATCTGTGTTTGAGACAGACCTTCATCACTCATCCTAGTAGCAAACATATCAATAAAAGCTTCACCTTTATCTGAATTAGTTGAGAAATCATTATTTTTTATTTTAATAGGATACTGGGGTAAACAAATTCCACGTTTCATGTCATTCATTTTTTTCCATAACTTTTGTAGATCTTTATGACAACATACTTCTTTCTTACAAAAAGCAGACCAAAAATCACTCTAGGCCTGGGCTATGACCCTATCTGCGGCTTTATTAACCCTCTTCAAACTAGCATGATTTTCTAAGGATTTATTTCTCAAGTACTTTTTTAAGTAGAATTTCTTTTCATCTACAGCTTTCTGACAGGTTTCATTCCAGCATGTTACCTGTGTGTTATAGATTTCACAGAACGAAAATTTTGGGGATAGAGTTATCAGCAGCTTTTAGAATAACTTCTATAAACTTTGCATAAAATTCATTTATATCATCATTTTTTTTTAAATGCTTGTATCTTCTAATCTTAAAAGAGACTGAAACTTATCCCAATTAGCATTGCTATAGTTGTATTTTGGTACAATGTCCTTAACTTTGTCTGTTTGCACAGAGTTATCATACAGAGTAATTATAATTGGTGTGTGGTAACTTCCTAATCATTATGTGTTTCCCACTTACAATGAGGGACAAGAATGGGTGAAAGGAGGGATAGATCAATAGTTCTTTGATTGGGAATATCAGGAATCCTTGTGATGCTTCCGACATTTAGCAGGTATAGAGAAGAGTCCACAATGTTTTCTACAAACCATTTGCTGGTGATAGTAATGCTTTCCTTTTCCCAGAAAGGGGAGTGGGCATTAAAATCACCAGCAATTAACCATTTATCATATAGCATGTGAAGAGAGCAAACCCATTGTGTATTTTCTTCATTGGGACCTTTGGGCAAATATACAGAAACAAAATTGATGATTTGATTGTTACTAATTTTCACTCCTGCTGGGTAGGAATGTATGTTTTGGTATATCAGTTGGCACAGGTGAAACACACAGGTTATAATCTAAACTTTTATGTATGTAAATGGCTGCTTTTATTTTTTCATTGTGATCTCTGTGTCCAATTACTGGGTGGATAAAAATAATCGGACAGTTTGGTATTTGTTTTTGGTCACATTTAGTGATTGAAGCATAAGAACATGATAACTATGAGAAGCAAGATGTTGTACTAAAAAGGACAGATTAGTATTGATGGATCTACAATTCCATTGCATAATTTTATTTGAGTATACCTTACTCATAACTGCTCTTTTAGTGAAGATAATATTGTCGCTCTTTCTCTATTTCTGGTCCATTAATGTGGAATGATCTCCCTCTCTCTCTCCGCCAAAAGCCTTCTTATGACACTTTTAAATCCAGTCTCAAGACATATTTATTTCAAACCTAAGATTTTCCTCTCCTGCCTCATCTCATAGTTTTTTTTCCCCTGCCTTCAACAACCAAGATTCTATTGCCCTGCCAGGGTGTGTGACCTGTGTGTGTGTGTGTGTGTGTGCGTGTGTGCACATTTGGACTTGATGGAACTATTGCTTGTCACTGGTTGTATGACTGTGTAAGAATGAGTTGAGTGCAAGCGCTTTGATTTGTCTCTGCAAGATATAGCGCTATATAAATTCCATTTATTATTATTATTATTATTATTAACACACACAAAAACAAGCAAGTAAGTGAACAAACAATAACTAAGGTTTAAAAAAGGTAAATAAAAAGGATAATAAATGAAAGGGAGGAACTTTAATAATAAACCAAAAATTACTTTTTCGAAAATTCAAAAATGAAGACTGTGGTAGTTGGCAAGTGACAGAAAAACTGTCCGTCAGTTCGCTGGCCAGGTTACCGCAGGGCAAACAATAGGTCTACTTCTAGTAGTACCAGTCATCCAGAAAGGAATACATGTTCTGCCAAAGCATCGGATGATCTCTTACATAGGGACGATGTTCATGAAGACGTTGGGGGACCCTGTGTAAGGTAAGGTAAAGGAGTCCCATAACCTATCAGGTCGTAGGGGAGCGAGGCGTCAGAGACCTCACTTCTCTAGGGCCAGCATATTGAGGGCGGTGCCCATCTCCTCTCCCTCGCTGCTTTACCTTCCCTGACCCTAAAGAGGGCAGGTACCCATTTACAGCTGGGTGAACTGGGAGAACTGTACTGAAGCCAAGGCGCGCAAACGGTCACCCATCCAACTGGTAACCACGCTCGACGCTGCTTAACTTGGCTGGGGGAAAGCGAGTGCTCCGACCACTGAGCTATCCTGTCCCCTGTGTACATGTGGCTGAATCCTTCTTGCTGTTTTCTTAGGCTTTTGCCAGGATAGTGCCCTGACATGTCTCCCAATGTTGACTGCGAGAACACTGGCCCCTTTTGAAGTTGTGTGGAGGCCATCTTTGAGTGTCCTGAAGCCTGTATCCAAATTATCATGGCTGATCACAGAAACATTTTTTATGTCAAACAGGTCTGAAGTCACCAGGGCATTGAAGACTTCCCTCCTCATGTTGAGTTGTGTGTCTTTCACTGGGGCGATCTAACTGACTATAATCTTCAGCCTGGGATGCCTCTTGGCTATGTTCTTGATGCATTCTGTAAATTGTTGGCTACATGCTTTGGGGTCCATCTTTTTAATGTTGTTCATTCCACAGTGGAACACCACAGCCTCCAGGGTTTTCTCACCTGAAACGTGCATTGGCTGGAACATTGGGCGGATGTCTTCCACTGTGAAATATTTGTGTGACACAGCATCAAAGCCATAGGAAACACCCAAACGTGTAGGACAGACTTTGTTAACAATGGAGTCATGCAGTATCATAACTTGAGGAAGGTCTTGTTCTTCTGTTGTTTCCAAAGGCAAATTAGGTGTCTTGTGGGAGTGATACATTAGGTCACTTGATTTTTTATGTCATTGGTCTTGTAGTTAGTGTTCTATTTTTACCAGTTTGTGTTTTGGTTTTGCTTTGGGCTAATTCTTTTGCCATTGGCCTTTTGGGGATTGGATGTTGATCTACATGCATTGGCAATGTAGATCTAGCGGCCTCTGCATAGATAGGACACATAGTTTTAGTTGTATCCCTCTGATTTTTCTTGTCATGTTTGGGACAATTTCTGAAACATATCATTTTGACGGCTAATAACCTTTTCCAGTTCTGAAACACGGTCACATAAATTGCTGATGATAGATTTTAAATCATGGATAGCACTCACCGTGTCAACTGGTGCTAGGCCTATTGCGCTTTCTGCACTGCTGGCTAGATCAGACGTTTTGTCCAGAGCCGTGTTGTTTTGCCGTTCTGCATACTGGGCATATCCTGGAGAGAACGAAAGACCAATGAATTTGTCAAGAGTCAAATAACACGGCTGGCAGGTCCACAGGAACCCCTTCTCACTATCGTCAAGAAAAAAAAGCTGACATGGTTCGGCCACGTCACCCGCCACAACACTCTGCCAAAAACAGTACTGCAGGGAACACTCGAAGGTGGCAGACAGAACAAGTCATGGATGGACAACATCAGAGAATGGACCAGGATGAATGACTTGGCACTACTGCGCAGAGCCGAGGACCGAAGAGGCTTACCACGGCATCGTCTTTCGTGTCTCCCCCACGACCACCAAGGTCACGGGTCTGATGATGATGATGATGATACTTCAAAACCTTCTTAGGAAGGTTGTCGCTCTCATCGCTTGGCTTCTTCGTCTGTGCCTTTCCTTTAGAAGCCGGAGATGTTACACGGCTTCCCAGGCTTCTTGATCGTGTAGATTTAGTCATAACTTACGTTACAACTGGGGTAACTCAGCTAGCCATCAGTTTAGATGTACACCATTTCCGCCATCTTGCACGTGTGTGAATGAATAAGCACATGAGTGTTTATTCAATTATCCTCGAAATAAAAGAATATATATATATATATATATATATATATATATATATATATATATATATATATATATATATATATATATATATATATATATATATATATATACATATATATATTATACAAACGCACCCACACACGCACACACACACACATAAACTGAGATTAAATGCATGGAATACTAAATATTCAAAAAATGTAACATGTTGTTGTTCTATTCCACTTTCAGTCCACCATTTGTTGTTTGATTGCCCAATTCTTCTTGACATGTATAAAAAGAGAGGTTTAGATATTCATAAGAAATATGCCACTAGTCAAGAAGTTTTATATGACTCTCAGCAATTCATAGTGTCAGTTGCTGAAGTCATATATTCTTCACCTGTAAAACCTTTACTGTAATTACATATATATATATAATATATATATATATATTTATATATATGTACATACATATATATATGTATGTATATATTTATATACCTATGTGTGTGTGGATGTGGGTGCGTGTAGGGGAGAGAGAGAGAGAGAGAGAGAGAGAGAGAGAGAGAGAGAGATGCGGTGTGTAATAATAGGTACTTTGGTATGAATGCGGGTGTGTCTAAATCACCATGTAGTGAATAGACATTAAACAAAACAAAACAAAACACACACACACACACACACACACACACACACACACATTGTGACAAAATTTACAAAACCGCATACACACGGGGACTGGATGTAAAAAAAAAAGCACATGAGTGCTTATTCCATTAACCTCGATATAAAAGAATTTTAAACAAAATCACAGGCATAAGCTCTTAAGACTTTCGGCACAAATGTACACAGTCGCCTATTCAAACCTACATACTAATTCTTCTCAGCCTATGGTAGAGGACTCGAGTGAAAACTGGCTAGACAGGCAATCTGATTGTCATTTCTCCTAAGGCAAGGAGAAGCTTTAGTGAATGCCTCTGTTGCCACTGTTAGGAGGGTTTTCATACAGATAGATAAGAAACCTACACATCCATACACAATATTGTGTTTCAGCAGTTGTTTACAATGTCGACCATGATTGGTGCAGTGGTGCTGGCTATTTTTCAGGCGAGTATTTATAGTTATAAATGACAAGTTTTTTGTGTTTTTTTTTAAATATTTTACAATACCTGTTGCGATGAGGTGTGGTCTGGTGTAATAAGGTGTGATGTGGTGTGGTGTGGTACGGTGTGATGTGTGGTGTGGTGTGGTTGTGGTGCGATGCGATGTGGTGTGTGGTGTGGTGTGATTCTTTATTTTTATTCTTTTGTGTGGTGTGGTGCGGTGTGATGTGGTTGTGATGCGGTGTGATGTGGTGTGTGGTGTGGTGTGATTCTTTCTTTTATTCTTTTATATCAAGGATAATGCAATAAGCACTTATGTGGGTTTTTTTACATCCAGTTCCCGTGTGTATGTGGTTTTGTACATTCTGTCATCTGTTCCCACCGGCACACAATGGCCTACTCTTACGAAAAGCGGAACAGGATTTAACGTGTGCGCAAGATGTTCTGCGTGCGTTCGCACACGGGGCCTCGGTTTATAGTCTCATCCGAAGGACTTTTGGGGAGAGTGGAGTCTGCACTGATGTTAACTCCAAGGGAAAAAATCCCCCTTGAATGGGAATGAGGTGTGGAGTGATGTGATGAGGTGTGATGTGATGTGGAGTGGTGTGATACGTGTGGTGTGATACGTGTGGTGTGATACGTGTGGTGTGATACGGTGTGGTGCGGTGCAGTGCGGTGGAGTGACTCTTTAGACTCTCAGGTAAGTGTCCATAGTAATGGGTGGCTATAGTTTTGTAACAATCATGAATTATTGTGGTGTGGTTTATGGTGTTGTGTAATGTGTTGTTTTGTGTTTGGTGTGGTGTGATGCATTGTTATGTGGTGTGGTGTGGTGTGATGTGATGTGTGGTATGATGTAGTGTGGTGTGATGTGATGTGGTGTAGTGTAATGTAGTGTGGTGTGGTGTGAGGTTGTGTGGTGTGGTGCAGTGTGGTGTGGTATTGCGTGGCATGGTATGGTGTGGTATGATGTTGGTGTGGTGAGGTGTAGTATAATGTAGTGTGGTGTGGTGTGAGGTGGTGTGGTGTGGTGCAGTGTGGTGTGGTATTGCGTAGCATTGCGTGGCATGGTATGGTGTGGTATGGTGTTGGTGTGGTGTGGTGTGGTGTGGTGTGGTGTAATGTAGTGTTGTGTGGCACGGTGTAGTTTGGTGTGAAGCGGTGTGGTGTGGTATTGGTCTTCAGAGGAGTATCTAAAAAATATAAAAAATAAAAAGTCATCTGAGCACTTTGATTTGTTGCTTTACAAGATTCAGTGTTATATAAATTCCATACATTATTATTATTATCATTATCATTATCATCATTCTTCTTCTTCTTCTTCTTCTTCTTCATTATTAAAGAAATAAAACTGTTTAACAGCACCTCACACGGCCTGAACACTTCAGTGCAATATCCCAATGACTCCTCTGAGAGTGAAAAGGCTGAAGAGAAGATGTTATGTTATGTTATGTTATGTTATGCTATGTTATGTTATACCACTTTAAGTCACGAGATTTCTCTGCGTGAAATTTGGGCTGCTCTCCCCGGGGTGAGCGCGTCACCACAAGAGCAGCGCCACCCCCTTTTTTTTTTTTTTGGTCTGCAACAGTATTTGTTTCCCTATCAAAGTGGCTTTTTTTCTAAGAATTTTGCCAGGGACAACTCTCTTGTTGCCGTGGGTTCTTTTACGTGCGTTGAAAATTTTGTGTAACACACGGGACCTCGGTTTATCGTCTCATCCGAAAGACTAGCGCCCAGACCACCACTTATGGTCTAATGGATGGAGGAAAAGTTTCGGGCCCACGCGGGATTCGAACCACCGCACACTTCCGACCCGGACTTTTTGCTTTCTAGACAGGCGCGTTACCTCTAGATCACCGTTCCACGAAGAAGACATTGATGTGAAGATAGTTTACGAACATCTAGATGTCTGGTCTTGGGACAAGTCAAAGAGAAAGAGAAATGTCCAAACTCTCAAGCCAGAAAAATACAGGTAGGTAAAGATATTTTTAAAAAAAGGTCAAGGTGTCACACAACCTGTAAGGTCGCAGGGGAGCGAGGCGTCAGAGACCTCTACTTCTCTAGGGCCAGCATATTGAGGGCGGCCCCCATCTCTCCTCTCCCACTCTGCTTTACCTTCCCTGACCCTAAATAGGCTGGTACCCATTTACAGCTGGGTGAACTGGGGGGACTGTACTGAAGCCAAGGCGCGCAAACAGTCACCCAGCCAAGTGGTAACCACGCTGGGGAAAGCGAATGCTCTGACCACTGAGCTATCCCGCGCTCAAAGGTAAAGGTCTCTCATAGTCTATGATTATGGTCCATTAGGAGCGAGATCGAAGACCTCGGCATCACTAGGGGCCAGCATCTTGAGGGTGGCGCCCATCTCCTCTCCCACGCTGCTTTGTCTAAAGAGGGCAGGTGGTACCCATTCACAGCTGGATAAACTGGGGAGGGTGGAGGTTATTAACGCAAAGGTGCACAAACAGTCACCCAATCCCCCAAGGCAACCATGCTCAATGCTGAAAAAACCCCGTTTATTATTTTATTTCGAGGATAATGGAATAAGAACTCGTGTGTTGTTGTTGTTGTTGTTTTGCATCAGTCCCTGTGTGTATGCAGTTTTGTCAACTTTGTCATCCGTTCCCACCAGCACACAATGGCCTATTCTTCCGAAAAACGAAACGGATTTAACGTGTGCGCAAGATGTTCTGCGTGCGTTTACACACGGAACCTCGGTTTATAGTCTCATCTAAAGGACTTTTAGGAGGAGTGGAGTCAGCACTGATGTTAACTCCAGAGGAAAAATCCTCTTGAACGAGATTCCAACACTTAAGCTGGGGGAGAGCGAGTGCTCTGACCACTGAGCTTTCTCATCCCCTACAAAATTGAGAAAAGAATTGAATTCAATGTCATTTAGTTCATGTACAGGCAATAATAGATGAACCAGTGCAAAGCCACGGGTTGCTATTATTTCTTAATAAAACAAAAGCGCAGAGAGATGTGTAAAAATAAAATACAAAAGAGAAAAGTGTGGGTGTTCAAACATGTTCAGGCATATAACATTGATATCATGAATGTGTGAATTATCTATAATTATTGTGAAGCCTGCAAGTGTACTTCCATACACATTTCATATACGTGTAAAATAAAACAGAAAAGCAACCCCCCCCAAAAAAAAAAACAACAACAACCAACCAAACAAACAAACACACAGAGTTATAAGTCGGATTGGCATTTCTCGTGTATTTATTTGGTGTTATCATTGCTTAGCCTTTTTCTGTATACTGCCTACGATATTTAGCAACAGATACCAATTTTCACAGCACACCGCCATCAACATAAATGTCCCCTCCCCTCCCCATCGTCTTATATGGCTTTGAGTGAACAGACGTAAAATCGAAGCAACAATAACAACAACAACACACACACACACACACACACACACACACACCACACACACGAAATAGCATCCATCAATTGGTTTCAAAGGTAATGACAACATTTGAAGTTTGAACTCTTACAAACTATCATAGGTCTTTTCAAAACAGTCCCCATTCATATAGATTTCGAGTACATTTTCAGAAAAGAGGCCATTGGAAAAACAAACGAACAACACAAACACTCTTTTATTTCCAAAACAGTGTCAGAATTTTCACCCCTCACATGGTTGTCTCAATTTTCTTCAAGACAGTAGTCACATTTTGTTTGATATTTTGTTAATTCTACAATCCCGTATAAAATATGTTGCAAATGGTAATATCAAGCCAGATACGCCACCATCAAAAGCTTACGAAGATCCACCTCTTGTTTGTAATGGCTGTGATGACGACAATGGATAAAGAAGATGACGACAATGATGACGAGAACGATGATGTAATTTGCTATTTCCAGGTCTTTCTGCTGGCGGAGTTATCTTCTACACAGGAACAAACATACGAGCACTTGCTCTTGAAAAGATCTGCTGCTTCCACCAGAGGTAGTGTGTGTATGTGTGTTTGTGTGTGTGTTTGAGTGTGTGGTGTATGTGTGTATGTGTGTGTGTTGTGTGTGTGTGTGTGTGTTTGCGTGTGTGTGTATGTGTGTGTGTGTGTGTGTGTGTGTGTGTGTGTGTTTGAGTGTGTGTGTGTGTATGTGTGTGTGTGTGTTTGTGTGTGTGTTTGTGTGTGTTTGCGTGTGTGTTTGTTTGTGTGTGTGTGTGTGTGTGTGTGTGTGTGTGTGTGTGTTTATTTATTTATTCTTTTATATCGAGATAATGGAATAAGCACTCATGTGCTTTTTACATCTAGTCCCCTCGTGTATGCAGTTTTGTAAATTTTGTCATCTGTTTCCACCGACACACAATGGCCTACTCTTCCGAAAAGCGGTGTGTGTGTGTGTGTGTGTGTGTGAATGTGTGTGTGTGTGTGTGTGTGTGTGTGTGTTTGCATGATATGTTTTCATGATGTGTCTGCACGACGTTTGTATGATGTGTCTGCATGACATGTTTGCATGATATGTTTGCATGATATATTTAGGTTTACAAGATAGCTTTGTATAAGAGGTTTGCATGATAATAATAATAATGATAATAATAATGACCATTAATATAATCAGTCATACTGTTATTGCAGAAACCTGCCCGATATGTTTGCATGATATGTTTGCATGATGTGTTTGCATGATATATTTAGGTTTACAAGATAGCTTTGCATGAGAGGTTTGCATGATAATAATAATAATAACAATGACTGTTGATATAATGTCATACTGTTATTGCAGAAACCTGCCCAATATGTTTGCATGATACGTTTGCATGATATATTTAGGTTTACAAGATAGCTTTGCATGAGAGGCTTGCATGATAATAATAATAATAATAATAATTTAAAAAAACCAAAAAAAAAATAATAATAATGATAATAATAATGACCATTGATACAATCAATCATACTGTTATTACAAAAACCTGCATGATACGTTTGCATGATATGTTTAGGTTTACATGATAGTTTTGCATAATAACAATAGTAATATAATAATAATAATAATAATAACAACAACACAACAACAACAACAAACAACAACAACAATGGCCATTGATACAACCAGTCGTACTGTTATTACAAAAACCTGCACGATATGTTTGCATGATGTGTTTAGGCTTACATGATAGTTTTGCATGATTATGATAATAATGATAATAATAATAACAACAACAACAAAACGGCCATTGATACAACCAGTCGTACTGTTATTACAGAAACCTGCACAATATGTTTGCATGATATGTTTAAGCTTACATGATAGTTGTGCATAATAATAATAATAATAATCATAATAATAATAATAATAACAACAACAATGGCCATTGATATAACCAGTCGTACTGTTATTACAAAAACCTGCATGATATGTTTAGGTTTACATGATAGTTTTGCATAATAATAATAATAATAATAATAACGATATGATAATAATATAACAACAACAACAACAATGGCCATTGATACAACCAGTCCTACTCTTATTACAGAAACCTGCGAGAGCCGCGGTCAGTTTTGGTGTTCAGCGGACGGCTCTTGTCACTCTGGCTTCATTCGCTGCAATGGCAGGGTCGACTGTGCCGGGGGTGCTGACGAAGACCACTGCAGTCAGTATCATAGACTACACCTGGAAAACTTTCATTTTAAGTCAAA
>CM054162.1:11800502-11818002 GCA_028751875.1 Rapana venosa
CACACACACACACACACACACACACACACACATACACACACACACAGGTGTGCGCCCATGCGCATCCATGATAGCATTGATCATTACAACAGTGGTTATGATGTTAATGACTATGATGACAATTATTTCAGGGGAATACTGTGAAAAGAGGTCTACGTTCATCTGTGGTGACGGAGACACCTTATGTCGGTCAAGGTTATCCATCTGTAACGGCCGTGTGGACTGTGATAATGGCATGGATGAACAGAACTGCCGTGAGTTCTCTCTCTCTCTCTCTCTCTCTCTCTCCTCTCTCTCTCTCTCTCTCTCTCTCCTCTCTCTCTCTCTCTCTCTCTCTCTCTCTCTCTCTCTCTCTCTCTGTCTGTCTGTCTGTCTCTCTTTCTCTCCCTGGTGGTTAGAGTGATGCATTTGTGATCTGCTGACCCAGGTTCGAATCCCGTTCAAGAGAATTTTTCCTCTAGAGTTAACATCAGTGCTGACTCCACTCTCCCCAACAGTCCTTCAGATGAGACTATAAACCGAGGTCCCGTGTGTGAACGCACGCAGAACATCTTGCGCACACGTTAGAACCCCTTCTGCTTTTCAGAAGAGTAGGCCATTGTGTGCCAGTGGGAGGGGATGACAAAATTTCCAAAAACTGCATGCACACGGGGACTGGACGTAAAAAGAGCACATAGGTGCTTAGTCCATTATCCTCGAAATAAAAGAATAAATAAAAGAATAAATCTCTCTCTTCCTCCATGCCAGTAGGAATTAACTCTGTGTCAGCAGATCTTCAAGCCACCACCAGGATGCCTGTTCAAGGTGATATTTTCCCCGGCACTTAGCATCAGTGCCGACTCCACTTCCCACAAAATCCTTCAGAGGAGACTATAAACCAAGGCCCAGTGTGGAAACGCACGCAGAACATCTTGCGCTAAAACCTATTCTGCCTTTTGGAAGAGTAAGCCATTGTGTGCCAGTAAGAACGGATGACAAAATTTAAAAAAAATTTAAAACCAACCTCCTCATGCACACTGGGTGTTGTGTTTAGACATCATCTCCAAAGTCGGAATGTGGCTACCTTCATTGTGGGACGAAAATGGTCACGCCCACAGAGATCTGAGGCTACACACCAGTATTAATTTGGGGGTCATGTAGTATCTTGTATAGAGTGTGAGTGGACAAGAATGTTGATGATTTTCACAGATTTTTTTAAGCATGAAAAAATGGACTGTGCACTTGTTTTGGGGATTGAGGACATAGAGCAATACCAGGTAGTCAAGAGAAAGTCGGCAATAATCATCAAATGAGGATTGCCTGTATTCCTACAGCGTTGACTCCGTGCATACGTATTGCCGTAAGGAAGCTAGCAGACGACAAAGGACTGAGGGGGTACAGTGTTTGCTGAAAAATAAAAAAATTAAAAACCTACCAAATTTGTTCAAAATCACATGAGTTTTGAGTCAGAGGCTAGTCTTTCACAAAAAGTGGTTTTTATTTCTGTGGATGCCTTAGTACGCGTGGAATGAATATAAGAGTCACATAGAAAAACAGAAGGAAAAGAGTGATTTTTTTAATACCGGTGTGCAGCCTGACCATTGGTGAAGCTTGGAACTGTAGCCCAGAGAAGGAAACAAGACAAGCTGATGTGACAGAAGCAGATGTCAATCCATCTTCAGAGTAGTCGTTTTTGCTGCTTGTCTTTTGTTCTGTTAGCGGGCTTTGTCAGCACTGATACTTCTTCTTCTTCTTTTTCTTCTTCTTTTTCTTCTTCTTCTTCTTCTTCTTTTTCTTCTTCTTCTTCTTCTTTCTTCTTCTTCTTCTTCTTCTCGCTTTTTTGTCATGTTTCTCCCAGGGGAGGTTTGATATTGATGAGCCTTCTCCATCTACTCTCTGTTTTGAGCTTCCTCCTTATTGGGGACGGTTTAGCTCAGTGGTCGGAGCACTCGCTTTCCCCCAGCCAAGTTAAGCAGCGTCGAGCGTGGTTACCAGTTGGATGGGTGACCGTTTGCGCGTCTTGGCTTCAGTACACTTCCCCCAGTTCACC
This sequence comes from Rapana venosa, assembly GCA_028751875.1. Classification (NCBI taxonomy): domain Eukaryota; kingdom Metazoa; phylum Mollusca; class Gastropoda; order Neogastropoda; family Muricidae; genus Rapana; species Rapana venosa. Next base: position 11,802,532 of record CM054162.1, read on the forward strand.
CAGCTGTAAATGGGTACCTGCCCTCTTTAGTGTCAGGGAAGGTAAAGCAGCGAGGGAGAGGAGATGGGCGCCGCCCTCAATATGCTGGCTCTAGAGAAGTGAGGTCTCTGACGCCTCGCTCCCCTACGACCTTATAGGTTATGGGACTCCTTTACCTTTACCTTTTACCTTATTTATGCCCCTTTCTCTAAGATCATCTGCAATACAGGCAGCCCAGGTCTCTTCCCTTTGGTCTCTTTCTATCCACTACGAAGTTCATTGCTCTTTTTATGATGTGGTGGTCTGCTCTCCGTTGAACGTGCCCAAACCAGCGCAGTCTATTGGTACTAGCTACAGACTTCAGATCATCAACTTTGCACATTCTCCATAGTTCTTCATTCGTGATCCTGTCTTCCCATTTGATCTTTGTCATGTAGCGTAGCATTCGGTTTTCACAGCTCTTCAACACTAAAATGTAAAGCGCCAAATGAAAAGAAAAATTGTTTTCGTTCTTTGGCTGGAGCTCCCAGGCGGATTGGAGTCAGCACTGGTGTTAACTCCAGGGGGAAAAAATATCCTCTTGAACGGGAGTCTTGGTAGTAGGTCGAACCTGGGGCGTTTGATCATAAGCTCAACACTCTAACCACTAAACTGTCGCACCTTCCCTCCCTCCTCCCTCCCCTCTCTTGATAATATTTACACTGTTGTCTGTTAACATGTATTAGAAAACCAGAGATTGGTCAACAAGCACTGAAGGAGAGACAGACACAATGAAGACGATGATCACATTCATAATGATAATAACCATGATGATAGACTGATAGAGTCATGCTGATACATTGATAACCCTGACAACGGTGATAATGTTATCAGTGATATTAGATGATGGGGATGATGATGATAACAATAATAATAATTGTGAGGATGATGGTGATGATAACCAAAACAACAATAATAATGATGATGACGATAACAACAATACTTCTAATGATGATTAACATGATGCAAATGATACTACTACTAATGCTGCTGCTGCTGCTGCTGCTGCCGCCGCCGCCGCCGCCGCCGCCACCACCACCACCACCACCACCACCACCACCAGCAGTGATGATGATGATGATAATGATGATAATGATGATGATAACAGCAACAAAAATGATAATGAAAATGATAGTGATGATAATAGTAATGAGACTGTTGTTAAGAATAAAGATGTTAGCCAGCATTTTGTCGAGACTGATGTTAATGATCATGATGATAATGACTATGATGAAAATGCACTGGTAAGGGAACTACTGTCGACAGAGGTCTATGTTCATCTGTGGTGACAATGACACCAAATGTCGGTCAAGGTCGTCTCTCTGTAATGGCCAGGTAGATTGTTACAATGGGGTAGATGAACACGATTGCCGTGAGTTCTCTCTCTCGCTCTTTCTCCGCTTTTCCGATTTCTCCTACCTTACTATGATTACGTTTTTCCCATGCTGGGGAAAGAAACCAGAATTTCACTCATAAAAGTCTACAGTGACTGAAGGTGGATAAGTGTACAATACAATACCAATATAACACAAAACAATATAAAACAATACAACACATTGCCATACAATACGGTACAATACAATATAATATGGTACAATACAACAGAATGCAATACAACACAACACAATACAAAACGGTACAATACAGTACGATACAATACAGTACAATGATCATGATGCCAATCATAACAACAATGATGATAATGATGATGAGTATGTTAACAAAGATAATAATGCGGTGGTAGGGTTGATAATGGTTATCAACACTAATGGTTATTTACACCACTTTTGAAGACTTTTATATAAAATAACGTTGATGGAACGTTGATGGCAGTAATGTTGATGATCATGATGACAATGACCATGATGACAATTCATTCTTCAGGGGAATACTGTGAAAAGAGGTCTACGTTCATCTGTGGTGACGGAGACACCTTATGTCGGTCAAGGTTATCTATCTGTAACGGCCGTGTGGACTGTGCTAATGGCATGGATGAACAGAACTGCCGTAAGTTCTCTCTCCCCCCCCCCCCCTCTCTCTCTCTTCTCTCTCTCTCTCTCTCTCTCTCTCTCTCTCTCTCTCTCTCTCTCTATCTATCTCTCTCCCTCCCTCCCCCTCTCCCTCTCTCTGTGTGGTGTTCTAAAAGCTTGTCACAGATAAGGACAACCTCAACCTAAAATCAAAGCGAAACATTATACATTACTTTGCTGACATCAATAACTGACACAGCTTTTGGTCTGGACCAAGAGTCATTGGAATGTCAAGCAGGGAAATTAGCTATGGCTATAAACTACTTAGGGGACGGGATAGCTCAGTGGTCGGAGCACTCGCTTTCCCCCAGCCAAGCTAAGCAGCATCGAGTGTGGTTACCAGTTGGATGGGTGACCGTTTGCGCGCCTTGGCTTCAGTACAGTTCCCCCAGTTCACCCAGCTGTAAATGGGTACCTGCCCTCTTTAGGGTCAGGGAAGGTAAAGCAGCGAGGGAGAGGAGATGGGCGCCGCCCTCAATATGCTGGCCCTAGAGAAGTGAGGTCTCTGACGCCTCGCTCCCCTACGACCTTATAGGTTATGGGACTCCTTTACCTTTACCTTTTTATAAACTACTATCACTAAACACACTCAGCATGGAGAGAGAGGGGTAGGGGGTTGCAGGATAGCCTAGTGGTTAGAAGTCTGAGCTGATGGTGTGTGTTTAAGTCAGTACAATTTGAGGGGACTTTTCCTCCTGGAATTAACACCAGTCCTGACCTATTCCCACAAAATCCTTTAGCTAAGGCTGTACGCCGAGGTCCCATGTACAAACGCACCCAGAACATCTTGTATGTTTGTCCGTCGGGTCCGACGATGACCTCCAAAACAGCAGAGGAGGCAGCTGCTGTTTGGGACACTGGGAAGAAATTTGATTATAGTGGAGATACCTTGCCCACAGTACATCCCCACTCTCTCGGCCAAGTGGGCATAAGGACAGTCAGCGTTGGAGATGTTCTCCAAAGGCCAACCAGCCCCAGGGCTGCAGCACATAAGGACTGTGCGAGTCAAGCCTCCTAGTCAGAGAGTCAAAGTTGATCACTAAAGACTAAGCTGTAAAGTGGAATTCCATGAGTGGGAAAGAAAGCCACTGGTCATACAGCCTCTCACTTTGCTGTTGCCCCCAGCGTCAATGGCTTAATCTTGCCCACTTGTTAAAACCTGGAACCTCTTTCAGAAGATAAGGCTGTGTGCTGATAGGAATGAATGACAACATTTTTAAAAAGCTATGGTCACTGGTGTTGTGTTTAGACTTCATCTCCCATGTTGGAATGCGGCTACCTTAATGGTGGGTAAAAATCTCACTGGTGGTGAGCCTTTGATGATTATAACGATGATGATGATGCTGATGATGGTGATGGTGGTGATGGTGATGATGATGGTGGTGGTGGTGGTGGTGGTAGTGATGGTTGTGGTGGTGATGCTGGTGGTGGTGATGGTTGGTGATAGTGGTGGTGGTTATGATGATGAGGATGGTGGTGGTGGTAGTTATGATGATGAGGATGTTGGTGATGGTGAAGATGATGATGATGATGATGATGGTGATGGTGGTGGTGGTGGTGGTGGTAACAATAATAATAATGGAAAAAAATAAATAATGATGAACGCTTATAAAGCGCTAAATCTTTTTCAAATTCTAGACACTTTGTAATTTTTCAAATGAAATTGAAATATGCATCAGTGAACATATGTACATAAACCACATGAATACAAGACGCTTTAAATACCCACATGCATGTGCCTGCACACACTCACATACACACACATACACACACAAGTACACGTACACGCACGCGCACACACACACACACACACACACACACACACACGTACATCCACACATACCTGCATGCGCACACGCGCACACACACAAATTCTCTCTCTCATGCGTTCATGACATCATAACGACAATGATCATGATGACAATGACTATGATGGTAATTCATATTTCAGGGGAATACTGTGAACAGAGGTCTATGTTCATCTGTGGTGATGGAGACACCTTATGCCGATCAAGGCTATCTATCTGTAACGGCCGTGTGGACTGTGATAATGGCATAGATGAACAGAACTGCCGTGAGTTCTCTCTCTCTCTCTCGCTCTCTCTCTCTCTCTCTCTCTCTCTCTCTCTCTCTCTCTCTCTCTCTCTCTCTCTCATGGGTTAGGATTTGTTTGGGGACGATAATGGTGTTGAAAGGTATTACTTCATTACTTAACTGTTCCAAGCAAAGAACTTTCAACTGCAGGTGACAAGATTGGCATGATCATGTGTACAACAGTGACGGGTTTGCTCAGTGTAGACCTAGACTTTTTAAAACAAGCTGTGATGAAGAAATCGTATATCAACATCAAGATTAAACCGCTATATCAAAGATGCTTTAACTGAGATCAGGTTTGGTATTTCAAATACTGCGTGCCACCGTTTCAGATATAGAGCATAAATGTTCTAATGAGCATGAACAGATGTGTCGTTTGTGCTATAGATAGAGTGTTAAAGAAGATGAGGTACATCTTATTCAGTTGTCCTGCCTTATTGGATCTTTGGACGAAGTGAACCAAGTCTGATCTGTACACGAAATCTTGTATTTTGGAAGCAAACATGCTGATGAGATATATGAAATAACCTTTTGTCTAGTAATATAGATGACATCATTGTATAAAGCCTGAAAGAGGATGAAGATTGCATCGTTATAAAGCAAGACCTACCTTTTTAAAAAAATAAGTTAGCTCAGTAGTTGTTTTTTTTGGGTGGGTGGGGGTGGGCAGTGTATTAATTGAGTTTGCACTTTCATTGCTTATTATCATTATTATTTTTTATCATCATCATCATCATCATCATGAGTAGTCGAGGTAGTAGTAGTAGTAGTAGCAGCAGAAGCAGCAGCAGCAGCAGCAGCAGCAGCAGCAGCAGCAGCAGCAGCAGCAGCAGCAGTATCTTTGTTATCATTATTGTTCTAATTATTATTATCATTATTATCATCATCATAAACATCACCGTTATCACTATCACTATTATTGTTGTTGTTATCATCATTGTCATCGTCATCATCTATGTTCCTAGGCTGGAGTGCCTAAGTTCACCAACTGTGAGATGTTGCGTAGTTTGCTCACCATTAGTTTTATTTCAAATGTTCTCATCCATGGCCTACTCTTCTAAAAGGCAGAAAGGGTTTTAACGCGTATACAAGATGTTCTGCGCGCGTTCATACACGGAGCCTCAGTTTATTAGTCTCATCCGAAGGACTTTCGGGGGGGGGGGGGGGGGGGGTGGAGTGGAGTTGGTACTGATGTTAACTCCAGGGGAACAACTGTTTTCCAAAGGGTGTCTCAGTGATGGCTCGAACCCGGGCCGTCAGATTGCGAGCATGGCTGCCGCTCTACCCCCCCCCCCCATCCCCAAATGGTGGATGAAGATAATATTGATGGTTATGATGATGATGATGATGATGGTGATGATGGTGATGATGATGATGATGATGACAATGTATTTTTCAGGGGAATACTGTGGCCAGAGATCCATGTTCATCTGCGGTGGGAGGGACACCCTGTGTCGTTCAAGGTTATTTCTCTGTAACGGCCGCGTGGATTGCTACAATGGGATGGATGAACAAAATTGCTGTGAGTTCTGTCTGTTTCTTGTAGGTCTGTCTGTGTCTTGTCCGTCTGTGTCTATGTCTGTTTCTTGTCTGTCTGTGTCTTGTCCGTCTGTGTCTGTCTGTTTCTTGTCTGTCTGTGTCTGTTTCTTGTTGGTCTGTCTGTGTCTTGTCCGTCTATGTCTTTGTCTGTTTCTTGTAGGTCTGTGTCTTGTCCGTCTGTGTCTCTGTCTGTGTCTTGTAGGTCTGTGTCTTGTCCGTCTGTGTCTCTGTCTGTCTCTTGTCTGTGTGTCTCTGTCGGTTTCTTGTCTGTGTTTCTGTCTGTCTGTCTGTCTTTGATGTAACGTCTCTTCACTCAGGGTAATAATTATTGGGCAAAAGTAGGAAAAAATGATTTCACGCAGAGAAATCTGCCCGTGACTTTAAAGTGGTATAAGTAAATAAATAAATGAATAAGAAGACCAGGTACTACACGCCCTACCCTGTGAGGGAAAGAAGAGAAGAGAGAAAAGAAAGAACATTAATTAGTTAGGTTTTTTTTTTTTTTTTTTGGCTGCCTCATCTTCTGTGACGTCCCCCGTCCTGCTGTTCCCACGCCGCTCACTCCAATCTCCCCGCCACAGCCATACCCAGATTTGTTATGTCTCATCCTCAGAGTCGGAGGTCTACAGGGAGCCCATCACTATCAGGCCGCCGTGGGGCCACCAGCCAGAGGGGCCCTGCACTGCTGCTGGGTCACTTTGGTGGTGTTCAGTGGTGCCTGTTCTGAGCTAACACACCCAGGACACTACCTACTAAGCCCCCTACTAACGACAGTATTAGCTCAGTCGCGGAGCCAGACTGAGTGAGTTGCCCACCCGAGGTGGCAACCACCACAACGTCCCTCCAACGACCGTCCCCCGCGAACCTCCAACCCCAAACTCACCACAGGCACAGAAGTGTATGGGCAAACCGAATCTGATGTCACCATGAGACCAGAGCAACTGGGACCACCGAATCAGAGGCAATTTTTTAATTGCATGATGATCAGTGACAATGAGGATGACGTAATTATGCTGCTGTGGAAGTGCATATGCTTTGAGACTACTTGACAGGGCTGTACTCTACGCTTACTATCATAATATATCCCGGCGTCAACCAGGCCCGAGAGATACAGACACCTGCAGTGTTGGTCAGGTAATTTGAGCAACACTCTCAAATTTGCATCCGTTAAGTGGATGAAGCTCGACTTTGTGGTCCCAGTCTTCCCACTGAGCCCACAGCACACTCACTCTGGGTAGGAGCCGGCCGGAGTCCGAAAAATTCCTATGACTCTTATGGGAATCGAACCCGCGACCTTCCAGTCCGTAACCCAAGGCGCTAACCACTGCGCCATGGCGGCTGGCATTAATTAGTTAGTTAGTAAGTAAGTTAGTTAGTTAGTTAGTTAGTGTGTGTGTGGTGTGTGTGTGTGTGTGTGTGTGTTGTGTGTGGTGGTGTGTATGTGGTGGTGATTGTGGTGTGTGTGTATATCTATCTATCTATTATATATAGTTGTGTGTGTGTGTGTGTGTGTGTGTGGTGTGTGTATGTGTGTATGTGTATGTATGTGTATGTATGTGTGTGTATGTGTGTGTATGTGTGTGTGCATGCGTGTGTATGTGTAACGAGTTCCCCCCAGTTTAGTTTAGTGAAGACTTGACCAGAACATAATTTATGCTAATCAGGGGGGCGGGATTGCCTAGTGGTTAGAGCACTGCGCTTGTGATCTAATGGCCGGGATCGAGGCACCACGAGGCACCCGTGTGTGTGTGTGGTGTGTGTGTGTTGTTGTGTTGTGTGTGTGTGTGTGTGTGTGTGTGTGTGTGTGTGTGTGTGTGTCCGCACGCGCGTGTGTAGTGTTGTGTGTGTGTTGTATTTTATGTTATTTATTTATTCTTTTATATCGAGGATAATGGAATAAGCACTCATGTGCTTTTTTTTAACATCCAGTCCCTGTGTGTATGCGGTTTGGTAAATTTTGTCATCTGCTCCCACCAGCACACAATGACCTACTCTTCCGAAAAGCGGAACAGGATTTTACGTGTGTGTTGTGTTGTGGTGTGTGTGTGTGTGTGTGTGGTGTGTGTGTGTGTGTGTGTGTGTGTGTGTGTGTGTGTTAGATGTATGTATTGGTCTGATAATTAAGTTATTGACGAAACAGACATTATTGTTGATACTGTTATTTCTCCCATAATGAAGTTATCGACGAAACATGTTATTGTTGATACTAATATCTCTTCCATAATGAAGTTATCGACGAAACATGTTATTGTTGATACTATTATCTCTTCCATAATGAAGTTATCGACGAAACATGTTATTGTTGATACTATTCTCTTCCATATTGAAGTTATCGACGAAACATGTTATTGTCGATACTTTTATCTCTTCCATAATGAAGTTATCGACGAAACAGATGTTATTGTTGATACTGTTATTTCTCCCATAATGAAGTTATCAACGAAACATGTTATTGTTGATACTGTTATTTCCCCCATATTGAAGTTATCAACGAAACAGATGTTGTTGTTGATACTATTATTTCTCTCATATTGAAGTTATCGACGAAACAGACGTTATTGTTGATACTACTGTTATTTCCTCCATGCTGTTGTCATTGGCTTGAATGTCTTTCTAATTGGCTGCTGCTTTCGTCCTGTCTTCCAGATAAACTCTCCTAATGACGACAAACATAACCATGGAGTGTAACCAGACCGCTACTGATATCTCCTTGAAGAGCGATTCGCTACGATTTGGACAGTTGGCATGATGAAGAGCATCAAGGATCTAATTATTCTATCGTTACTATTTTTTTTTTTACAGAAGATAATCAAAGTAGAGCTGTCAGATTGTAACTTGCTTCCATATCCTATTTGATTTTTTTGTGTGTTTTTGTATTTGCATGTGCTCACAAGGCTATAGCTTGCTTTGGCATTGAATCTTAGTTTGCAAATGCTGTGAAGTTGTAACTTCTTTTTGGTATCGTTTCTGATTGTGCGTTTTATATAGGGCTTTAACCTTGTTTTAATGTGGTTATCTGATAATTTAGCTCCAAGGTCACAACTTTCTTTTTTTGTGTTTTTGTTTCTTCGGCTAGAGCTCCGGTATGCGACTGTTATCGCCTTCAGTAAGGTAGCTGCATTCCGACTTCGGAGATGATGTATAAACACGACACTAGTCTACATGCGGGTTTAGTTTTGGTCTGTTTGGTTGGATGGTTGGGTTGGGGTGGGGAGGGGAGGGTTGTTGGTTTTGTTTTTGTTTGTTTTTTTTGGTAGGGAGTAGGGTGGGTGGGTCATCCGTTCTTACAGGAACGTATGGTCTACTCTTTCGAAATTCAGAACGGGTTTTAACGTATGCGCAAGATGTTCTGTGCTTGTTCGTACACGGTACCTTGGTTTTTTGTTCCATCGGAAGGACTTACGAGGGAGTGGAGTCAGTAGTGATGTCAACTTTACAAAACCGCATACATACGGGGACTAGGTGTAAAAAAAAAGCATTAAGTGCTTATTCCATTATCCTCGATATAAAAGAGAAAAAAATAAAAGAATAAAAAATAAAACAACTCCAGGGAAAAAATTCCTTTAAGGGGCGTCTGGGTGGTGGCTCAAATCTGGGCTCTCTCCATATAATATAATTATGTCTATATCTATTGTAATACTGATAAAAGAGCAAATTCAGTAAAACAGTCTTTATCCTCGCGAAACAGCAAGTACTCGTTCATTGCCTGTGTTTCTCGGCAGATATATGAACATAGTTTATTGGTTAAACAGCAGATACATGAACATAGTTTATTGGTTAAACAGCAGATACATGAACATAGTTTATTGGTGAAACATCAGACACATGAACATAGTTTATTGGTGTAACAGCGGACATATGAACATAGTTTATTGATAAAACAGCAGACATATAAACATAGTGTATTGGTGAAAGTGCAGACACATGAACATAGTTTATTGGTGAAACAGCAGACATATGAACATAGTTTATTGGTGAAACAGCAGACACATGAATATAGTTTATTGGTGAAACAGCAGACATATGAACATAGTTTATTGGTGAAACAGCAGACATATGAACATAGTTTATTGGTGAAACAGCAGACACATGAACATAGTTTATTGGTGAAACAGCAGACACATGAACATAGTGTATTGGTGAAACAGCAGACACATGAACATAGTTTATTGGTGAAACAGCAGACACATGAACATAGTTTATTGGTGGGACAGCAGACACGTGAACATAGTTTATTGGTGAAACAGCAGACACATGAACATAGTTTAGTGGTGAAAGTGCAGACACATGAACATAGTTTTACAGGTGAAAGTGCAGACACATGAACATAGTTTACTGGTAAAACAGAAGACACATGAACATAGTTTATTGGTGAAACAGCAGACACATGAACATAGTTTATTGGTAAAACAGCAGACACATGAACATAGTTTATTGGTGAAAGTGCAGACACATGAACATAGTTTATTGGTGAAACAGCAGACACATGAACATAGTGTATTGGTGAAAGTGCAGACACATGAACATAGTTTATTGGTGAAACAGCAGACATATGAACATAGTTTATTGGTGAAACATCAGACACATGAACATTATTGGTGAAACAGCAGACACATGAACATAGTGTATTGGTGAAAGTGCAGACACATGAACATAGTTTATTGGTGAAACAGCAGACATATGAACATAGTGTATTGGTGAAAGTGCAGACACATGAACATAGTTTATTGGTGAAACAGCAGACATATGAACATAGTTTATTGGTGAAACATCAGACACATGAACATAGTTTATTGTTGAAACAGCAGACACATGAACATAGTGTATTGGTGAAACATCAGACATATGAACATAGTTTATTGGTGAAACAGCAGACACATGAACATAGTTTTATTGGTGAAACATCAGACACATGAACATAGTGTATTGGTGAAACATCAGACACATGAACATAGTTTATTGGTGAAACATCAGACACATGGACATAGTGTATTAGTGAAACAGCAGACATATGAACATAGTGTATTGGTGAAAGTGCAGACATATGAACATAGTTTTATTGGTGAAACAGCAGACATATGAACATAGTTTTACTGGTGAAAGTGCAGATATATGAACATAGTTTTACTGGTGAAAGTGCAGACACATGAACATAGTTTATTGGTGAAAGTGCAGATATATGAACATAGTTTTACTGGTGAAAGTGCAGACATATGAACATAGTTTTACTGGTGAAAGTGAAGATATATGAACATAGTTTTACTGGTGAAAGTGCAGACACATGAACATAGTTTATTGGTGAAAGTGCAGATATATGAACATAGTGTTACTGGTGAAAGTGCAGATATATGAACATAGTTTTACTGGTGAAAGTGCGGCTTTATAAACATGGACTCCTGAAGTCGGAATGCGGCTACCATGATGGTGGGTAAAAAGGGTGCCATGCGCTAAATCTCACCACTGGTGAAATGCAGAGCTCTAGCCGAGGAAAGACCCCCCCCCCCTTCCCCCCCAAAGAAAAAAAAAAGGACATGGAATTATTGGGGAAACTGCAGATAATTTGTATGATCATTGTTTTACTGGTGAAACAGCCAAATACATGAACATTGTATTGGCAGGGCAAATGATATGTAGATGTTATTGTATTACAGTAAAGCAGAAAAGACAGGAACAATGCATAACTGATGAAAAACAGAAACTATAATTATATTCTTAACACTGTATTTATGGTTTACTTGATTTATTCTTTTATTTCGAGGATAATGGAACAGACAAAAGAGAAAATTATTATATCAAAACTTGTATTGCTGGCGAAACAGCTAATATTTAAACAATGTCCTCGTTATTATTGAAACACCAAAAATAATCTTATAGTTATGAAAACTTTCTTTTAATTGATGGAACCCTCTATGACACGATATTAATGTCGCATCTGCTTTTTAAAATATTTTATTTGTTGGTAAAACTTGTACAAGTATGCATCCGTTTATGTTCATACTGTCATGTTCGACAAAATGCGGAAACTTAACCAAACTATGTAACAATCTTCTTTGTCTTGCAGGCTGTGTCTCCAAGTGTGCTTATGAAGTTACAAAATGCACTATGCTTAGGCGATTTCTTTTTTTTTTCAAATGGAACTCTGACGTTCATGAAATAAAATATTGCATTTCAGTATCAATCATTATTTGTTGGTCGAGACAGGGTACGGGATAGCTCAGTGGTCAGGGCACTCGCTTTCCCCCAGCCAAGTTAAGCAGCATCGAGTGTGGTTACCACTTGAATGGGTGACCGTTTGCGCGCCTTGGCTCCAGTACAGTCCCCCCAGTTCACCCAGCTGTAAATAGGTACCTGCCTCCAGTTCCCCCAGCTCCCCCCCCCCCCCCGTTCCTGTAAATAGGTACCTGCCTCTTTAGGGTCAGGGAAGGTAAAGCAGCGAGGGAGAGGAGATGAGCGCCGCCCTCAATATGCTGGCCCCTTGAGAAGCTGAGGTCTCTGATGCCTCACTCCCCTACGACCTTATAGGTTATGGGACACCTTGACCTTTTCAGGCACATGAATGGCCCTTTAAGGAATAGCTCACAAGTCCAGACACCAGTTGTTTTCAAACAAGCGAATCCTTGTGTCCTAGTAAGCAAACCGCATTCTGACAGCTCATACGTGTATGTTTCCCAGTGGGGATGCCAGGGGCCCGTCAGTATAAATAACATCCCCACATTCTGGAAATTCTGTGCTAGAAATCTTCTCTTTTCTATCACCCTCTTTGTTTTTTCTGCCTTGTTCCTTTTCATTCTGTCACCTTCTTCTCGTCTATTTTCTCTGCCTTCTTGGTCCATTCTCCTGCTTTTCTTTTTTTCCCCCACAGAAATACTTAAAAGATAACAATTCTCGCTTATGCCGAAGTCGGATGCGCTGGGCCTGACTTGTCAGGCGCTTAACGGCAGCGTGACGCATTTTCGCTCATATAACAGACAACAATAGTTGCTGTCTGAGCGTTCGACGAACAAGAAGAAGAATACGTGCATGTTGGTGGTCTACAGGGAAGGCTTCTGCCTAGAAAGCGAGAAGTTGGGGTTCAATTCTCGGTACTCGGTCCGTCAGATCACAAGCTTCCCCAAGTCAAAGTGCGCGGCTACCTTATTGGTGGGTAAAATGGTTGCATACGCAAAATCTCACCATTGGTAAACCTCGGAGATCTAGACGAGAAACGAACCCCCCCCCCCTCCCCCGAAAAAAGATCATGAGCTCAGCACTCTTACTACTAGACTGCCCCCTCCCCCCGTTTCGCTTTTCGGAAGAGTAGGCCATTTTGTGCCCGTGGGAACGGATGACAAAATTTACAAAACTGCATACATGCGAGAATATAAAATATGTCCCACCCTCCTGAGCTCACCTTTAAAGGTTAGTGGTCAGAGCACTCGCTTTCCCCCAGCCAAGTTAAACAGCATTGAGCGTGGTTACCACTTGCATGGGTGACCGTTTGCGCGCCTTGGCTTCAGTACAGTTCCCCAGTTCATCCAGCTGTAAATGGGTACCTGCCCTCTCTAAGGTCAGGGAAGGTAAAGCAGCGAGGGAGAGGAGATGGGTGCCGCCCTCAATATGCTGGCCCCTAGAGAAGCTGAGGTCTCTGACGCCTCGCTCCCCTACGACCACATAGGTTGTGGTACACCTTTACCTTTACCTGGTCTACCAGCTGTCCTGAAAGTCTTGGTCAGACACCCCCTCCCCTCCCTCCTCTCACTCCGGGCCAAGGTTATCCCTGCGAAAAAAATGGCCATAGAAGATTGTAGATGTTTTAAAAGTATGAGAGAGAGACAGAGAGAGAGAGAAAAGCAGCAATTCTTTCTAAGTCTCACAGCACTACAAACAAAATATGACAGGGTTTCACAAGAATTATGTTCTCGTAAGTGTTTTTTCACACGCGCGCGCGCACGCACGCACGCACGCACGCACACACACACACACTTTATCTTCACTATATACATCATAAATACAATCTTTTCCACATGTTGCTAAACGCAAACCGTACGTTCACACCTGCACTTTACCAATGTGTTCAGTCTTTTATCAACTTTTCTTTGCTATATTCAAAAACACTGGCAGTAGATACAGACGTAGACCCAACTTTCTAGCTATATATTTCAAAAAATATAGTGAGGAAAAACAAGCGCAGGCTTACTTCATTCCCATCATAAAAATGATTTTTGTCCAAAATTCGAAAGCAAAAAAAAAAAAAAAAAGAAAAGTTCACTACAAAATAAAACTTTGAAGGCAGCATTTGGGGAATAATTGAGGAAGGACCATGCCTACGGCCTGATCTGACTCGAGGTTTGGCTCCTGGTTGAGCACTCTTCAGACTACACACACACACACACACACACACAGAGGAATGAGGAATGGGGTCTTTATCACAAAGCCAATGCCATTGTCAAAACTATAATTTTGCATTCACCACTTTGCACGTTTGTATATGTTAATCAATCTTTCTGATTCGGATGAGACTATAAACCGAGGCCCCGTGTGCGAACGCACGCAGAACATCTTGCACACACGTTAAATCCTGTTCCGCTTTTCGTAAGAGTAGGCCATTGAGTGCCGGTGAGAACAGATGACGGGGACATACAAACGGGGACTGGATGTAAAAAAAGCACATAAGTGCTTATTCCATTATCCTCAATATGAAGAATAAATAAAGAAGACCAAAAAAAAAAGAATAAAAATAAATCGTGCACGGGATGGCCTGGTGGTTAGAGCCTTGCGCTCACAATCTGACGGCCCGGGATCGATCCCAGGTTTGAGCTATCACCGAGACGCCCGTTCAAGAGGATTTTCCCCCCAGGAGTTAACATCAGTGCCGACCCCACTCCCCACAAAGTCCTTTGGATGAGACTATAAACCGAGGTCCAGTGTGTGAACGCACGCAGAACATCTTTCGAACAGGTTTAAACCCCTACCGTTTGTTGGAAGAGGATCGGTGGTCTAGGGGTAACGCGCCTGTCTAGAAAGCGAAATTTCCGGGTCGGAAGTGTACGGTGGTTCGTATCCCGTTTGGACCCGAAACTTTTCCCCCATCCATCAGAGCATGAGTGGTGGTCTGGGCGCTAGTCTTTCGGATGAGACGATAAACCGAGGTCCCGTGTGTTTAACATAATTATTTAGCGCACGTAAAAGAACCCACGGCAGCAAGAGAGTTGTCCCTGGCAAAATTCTGTAGAAAAAAGCCACTCTGATAGGGAAACAAATACAGTTGCAGACAGGAAACAAGAAAAAAAAAGGGTGGCGCTGCTTTTGTGGCGACGCGCTCTCCCCAGGGAGAGCAGCCCGAATTTCACGCAGAGAAATCTGCCGTGACTTAAAGTGGTATAAATAAATAAGAGGAGGCCATTTCGTGCCAGTGAGAACGGATGACAATGTTTATAACACGCATGCACACTGGTGTCCATGTAAACATCATCCCCGAGGTCGGAGTGCGGATACCTTAGGAAAAACGGTGGCATACGCAAAATCCGACCATTGATGAAGCTGGCAGTTCCACCCGAAGAACGAATTTTTTGGGTACTATCCCCTGAGCACGATGTAAGTAAGTTCTGAGTTTGTTGCTGCATGCTCTATATCACGGCTTGGCGTTGTTCAGCAACAGATCTGTTGTCTATTTCATGAATGATATTTATCCAACAAATTCAACATTATTCTGCACAACAACAATTTCATGCAGTCAATTAATGATAATATTTTTTTTATATATAAATATGAATGAGTGATCATAAAAAAAAAACCCGCTTGGTATCTGCAG
>CM054162.1:11845502-11863002 GCA_028751875.1 Rapana venosa
GTGTGTGTGTGTGTGTGTGTGTGTGTGTGTGTGTGTGTGTGTGTGTGTGTGTGTGTGTGTGTGTGTGTGTGTGTTCTCTGTCTGTCTCTCTGTCTGTCTGTCTCTGTATGTATGTATGTATGCATGTATGAGCGTGTGCGAGTTTGCGCACGCGCGCGCGTGTGTGTGTGTGTGTGTGTGTTCTCTGTTCCCTATGTGAGTGCCTGAATCAGTGTGGGCTCGTCTCTGTGTGTATGTGTGCAAACGCACGCGAGCATGCATGCGTGTAAGCTTGTGCGCGTGCATTCGCTCAGTCACGCGCGCGTGCATGCACGTGTGTGTACACGCTTTAACATGGTGACGCTGGCCCTTATCTTCTTGAGGACTGATTAAATATAAAGCCCAGTAACAAGAATTCCTGTCAGCCACAAAATGAAGAGGCTAACGAGATCTATAGGCTACACACGTCAGCTGTTCAAACATGTCTGACGTAGAAACCAGGAGGAATAGGTGGGTTGGGATCCAGGGAGGGTGGGGGCTGGGGGGTGGGAGGGGGTGGGGGTGAAATTCAGGAGAGGGGAGAGGGGAGGGTGCGGGGAGGAGAGTGTAAGAAGAATGTGGTCAGATAGGTAAAGAGGCTTGAAGTGGAGGAAGATCAGGCCTCTCCGATGCCCTGATAGCAATGTAAGAAGCAGGGGTAGGCCCTATTGACTATTAACTACCATGCATGGTATTGACAAATAATTACCACATATAATATTGACTAATAATTACCACATATAATATTGACCAATAACTACCATGCATGGTATTGACAAATAATTACCACGTAAGGAATTGACTAATAATTATGGTATTGACTAATAATTACGGTACTGACTAATAATTATGGTATTGACTAATAATTATCACGTAAGGTATTGACTAATAATTACGGTACTGACTAATAATTACGGTATTGACTAATAATTATCACGTACTGTATTGACTAATAATTAATCAATAATAATAATAATAATAATGTATGGAATTTATATAGCGCTGAATCTTGTAAAGCAACAAATCAAAGCCCTCAGATTTTTTTTTAATGCGTGTGTATGGGTTTTTTTTAATTTTGTCATCTGTTCCCACCGGCACACAATGGCCTACTCTTTCGAACAGTGCAACAGGATTAAACGTGTGCGCAAGATGTTCTGCATGCGTTCGCACACGGTACTGACTAATAATTACGGTATTGACTAATAATTACCACATAAGGTATTGACTAATAAGTAGCACATAAGGTATTGACTAATAATTACCACGAACGGTATTGACTAATAATTACCACGAACGGTATTGACTAATAATTACCACATAAGGTATTGACTAATAATCACCACATAAGGTATTGACTAATGATTTCCACGTCTGGTATTGACTAATAATTACCACATAAGGTATTGACTAATAATCACCACATAAGTTATTGACTAATGATTTCCACGTCTGGTATTGACTAATAATTACCACACATGGCATGGACTACTTAATAGCCATGCTGTTGACTCAAACTGTTAGCTTCATATAGGTTATGTTTGTTGAAAACAATGGACTTGAATGTGGAGTAAGAGTTAACACCCTCCCCCCCTACCCCCTCACCTCCTCCTGGAAATGCTGAGAGCCTGTCAGTATCAATAGCATCCCTTCCTTCTGGAAATTCTGTGCTTGAATTCCCTCTTTTCTATCCCTCCCTTTTGTTTCTGCCTTGTTCCTTTTCTTCCTGTCACCTCCTTCTTGTCATTTTCTGCCTTCTTGGTCCAGTCTCCTACCTGTTTTTTCCCTGAAAGACTTCAAAGATAACAATTCTCTCCTGCACTGAAGTCCGATGTGCTGGGCCTGACTTGTCGGGTGCTTAACGGCAGCCCAATTCATTTTCGCGCATTATATGATAGACAGCAAAAACTGCTGTCTGCGCATTCGATGGCGATGACAATGAAGAATGATAATAAGAAGAACAAAAACGATAATGGCAGATTCCATAGTTTTCTGTGACAGACGACTGCCAATGTAGTTTTTATTTCCGACTTTCTGGTACTATGTCATTTAATGCGATTTCTTCTTCTTCAGGTTGATGGTGTTGGAGACATTAGGGGATTAAGAGAAGCCAATTTTGAGCTTGAAAGGGTACGCCTGATGTTAATGCTAGGCTACTAGAATTGAACAGGGTGACAACCATTAAGGTAGCCATATTTTGACTTTGTTTTATTTTTATTTATTCTTTTATATCGAGGATATGGAATAAGCACTCGAGTGCTTTTATTAAAACATTCAATCCCCGTGTGTATGCCGTTGGGTACATTTTGTCATCTGTTCCCACCGGCACACAATGGCCTACTCTTTCGAACAGTGGAACAGGATTTAACGTGTGCACATTATGTTCTGCGTGCGTTCGGACGCGGGGCCTCGGTTTATAGTCTCACCCGACTCGATTTAAGGGATGGTGTCTAAACAGGACATCAGTGTGCATGCATTTTTTCATAAAGTATAAAACTGCATGTAGTGAATCTAAATACCTCACAACAGACAACGTTTACATTTTGGTTAAAGAATTGGGAGGAAGATGAGATAGGTGCTATGTGTTATTATCTTATGCCATGTGTAGCATTGTTGACAATCTCCTGGCCATGTGTAGCATTGTTGACAATCTCCTGGCCATGTGTAGCATTGTTGACAATCTCCTGGCCATGTGTAGCATTGTTGACAATCTCCTGGGTCAACCTCACACGTCAACTTGCTAGTGCCTTAATGATTTCCTCAGTGTATACATATATACTACATAGTGCGTGTGTGTGTGTGCATTGTATACCACTTTTAAGCCACTACAAATTTCTCCACTCAGGCTGCACTCCCCAGGGAGAGCCCATCGCCACAAGAGCAGTGCCTCCCATTTTTTTCCCCTTATGTATTAGGTTCCCTATCAAGGGTGGCTTTTATCTTCATTATTTTGCCAGGAACAACTCTCTTCTTGCTGCAAGTTCTTTTACATGCACTAAATGAGTATTGCACACCGGACCTCGGTTTATCGTCTCATCCAAAAGACTAGCACCCAGACCACCACTCATAGTCTAGTGGATGGGGAGAAGTTTCAGACACAAATGGGGATCAAACCACCACACACTTGAAACCCAGACTTTTTCGCTTTCTGGGCAGGCGCATTACCTCTTGACCACAGAGGTGTGTGTGTGCGCGCACCCACGCAGAAGATCAAATATGCACGTCAAAATATCCCATAATTCATGTCAGCATTCATCAAATTACAGAAACACGAACATACCCAGCATGCATCCTGTACCTGGAGAAAGATGGGCTCCGCCAAGGTCAACTTGCCCCAATAGACGCCGCCTGAAAAATTCAGTGCAAACCCCATGGACTCCTTGGGAGTAGTTTGGTTGTGTTTTTGTTGTTTTGAGGGGGGGGGGGGGGGGGGGGAGGGTTGGTCCTAGGGAGTAAGTTTGCAAGGGGGGGGGGTTGGTGCTAGGCAATAGTTATGTGCTGCTCTCTAGACTACAGCATCAGCCTTCAACAGCAGATTTCTGCATGAAGTTTGGGATCTTACCATTCAAAAGGGAGCCCCTCAAAAAGCAAGAGTTTAGGGAAGGAAATTTTTGTTTGTTTGCTTGCTTTTAGTTGTTATTGGTTTTTATGTTTGTTGTTGTTGGGTGTTTGGGGTTTGGTTGAGGGGGTGGTGTTGTTCTTTTGTTGTTTGTTGGGTGAGGGGGGAGTTTGTTGTTTTGTTGTTTTTTAATGGGTTTTTTTTTTTTGGGGGGGGGGGGAGGGGAGGGTAGCTGGGTTGGTGGGAGGGGTTTTTTTGTTTTTTTTTAGCTAGATGTTTTGTTTGGTTTGTTTTGTTTTTTGTTCGTTTTTTTTTTGGGGGGGACAAAAAAACCAAAAAGCCCATACATTCTATTCCATTCATTCTAATCAGACAAATTTACACAACTTTCAAGTTTTAAAAGTATATTGTAATACTGAAAGAACAGTGGAAAGGCAACTGTCAATGCAAAATCATATTACATACAGAGCTTTACACCACATCAGAACATCATCAAACCAAGATGCACAGCTCAAGATTATCCAACATGTAACTGCATCCAACTAAGCTGAATTGGATAAGATTATACTTTCAACTCCAAAAACATGACAAACGTATATCAACATACATAAAAACAAAACTAATCACTTTTCACATCTACTAAAACCACGGGCAGAAATCTTACCCAAAAAAGTAACGGAAGAAATATGGACTAGCATAATTTTTTTTAATTTTTTTTTTTTAAGGCCTGACTGAGATAAGCATAGACCTATACTGTCACAGCAGAGAAAAAACTGGGAAGAAAAAAAACCCTAAAGAAATGAAGCCCTTTTATAAGTGATGATAAGTGATAAGCAATGCCTGCAAATCAGAAAACAAAAAGATAAGATTACTTAAGATTAGATAAGAGAACCAAATTTTGAAGAGACAAAAAGAAAAAATGTGGCTCAAACATAAATGTGCGTAATATCAACATGACAAAACACAAAAATCAGGAAAAAATCTCTCATCAGCAGATCAGGTTAAGTCAAAACAAGTCTCTAGCCAAAAATCAATGTGTCAATACCTCAGATACACAAACACAATACATGTGTGTGTGTGCGTGCGCACATGTGTGTGTTGGGGTGTGTAGGTGCGACTATGTAAGTGCCTGCATCATGAAGTAAATACATATTAGAAAAAAAAAAGGGAAAAAACACACAGATCCTATCAAACTCCAATAAACACACACACACATATATATCTAAAGTGTTGTGAAGGTCACCATGAATTTTGTTCTTTAGCAAATAATTCTTTCTGCACCTGTCAAGCATAATGCTACAGGAAATGTTTGTCTACACATAATTATACATTTGCAACATCCACTTCAAAATAAGTTTTGTATTCTATTGTTTTGTATCTTATTGCACTGTATTGTGCCTAACCGTACATGTCACACTATATTGTATAGCATTGTGTCGTATTAAACTGCTGTACACAAAGTATTAAACTGTAGTCTAGTCTACCTTACTCTATACTACTTTCAGTCAAAGCAAATCTTGATTTCTCTGCACAAAATTAAGGAAGATCCTCCAAGGGGCAGCAAGCATGTCATGTCACCACTAGAGCAGCACCACCTTGTTCTCTCCCTTCCCTGCAGATTGTTTCTTTCTTTCCTAATAATTTATTGATGACAGCAGTCTTTCTTCCCCATTTCACCACAGCCATCCTTTGTTGCAGCAGGTTACTTCATATGCAATAAATGCATGTTGCACACAGGACCATCTAGACAGGTGCATTATGAACTAACCACCAGGCTACTAACTCACCTAGAGGCATAAAGCATGAAAGGAGGCTTTCTTCATCTAAAACAACTGTATTCTGGAAACACTCAGTCTATAGTATAACCGAATGTGCTGGAGGAATCAAAAGTATGATTCACAAAAATGTAGTTGTGCAACTGCACTATTATTACTTTCAAAAGACACGATTATAAAAATAAGCTGTTTATACATGTCATGGACTTGTCATGAAAGTATCTGATAAAATAAAAGCAGGGGTAGGGGGGGCGCAGGGCGCAGTTCTTGGGATACAAGATTGGTTGAGCCTTACCCATGAAGATTTGTAGATGGTGTGGATCTTTTTCTGAAATTTTGAAAACTTTGAATCCTCTGTGTGTGTGTGTGTGTGTGCGTAAGTGTGTGTCTCAGATTTAATTATACAAATGACTAAATAAGACACTTGTAGTCAGCTGAATCCTATCAAGTTTTGTTTTAAAAGCTGCATGTAATTTAAACCTGTCTTCACTCTCTGTAATCTCTTCTGCATGTCGTTGAGTAAAATAATAAAACTTTCTGTAATCACAATCGTTGAGTAAAATAATAAAACTTTCTGTAATCACAATGACGGGGACTAAATATCTGTTCACTTTTTTTCTCTTCTTTTCTAAAAAGTTTGTATTAAAGTTTCCCACAATGAAATGGGGAGGGGGAGGGGGAGGGGGGGGAGGAAAAGCGATCAACACAAAACAATGCTGCAAAATAAACCCTAAAAATCATTGTTAGACCATCACATAATTTACAACTCAAAACACGTTTTCAAGGTGTTCTATTTAGAAAAAATAATAATTCAAATTTACATTTGTTGAACTGTGAAACAGTGGCATGAAAATGTCAATAAACATCCAATACAATGATAATTTTTAAACATTCAAAAAATGCAGTGACATACTCCACAAAACATAAATAAAACTCTGCCAATTGACCAAATGGAGCTCCTTGACAAATAATAAATTAAAAAAATATCCATATGGAACAGTATCACACACACACTATGGTAACTTATGTTTCCTGAACCACCCTACCCCCAAAAAGGATTTTAAAAAAACAAACAAACCAAAAAAACCCCAAAACAAACAAAAGAAGACCCATACCTACACTTCCTCAAAACTTCCATTCTTCTTTCCTAAACCAAAATGTATACCCCCCCTCGCCCCCTCAAATCAATCCTGAATGCCATCTATAACTTAACAGGATAATAATTCAAAAAGATAAGAAACAAACAAAAACAAAAAAGAGAATCCATATCATATCAGCCACTGTTGACATTTCACACTTCCAAAGCAAAAGACAGGACAGCAATCAAACAGCCAGGTCAATCCCAACAGTCAAGCCACTGCTCCTCCATACGGCTGTTTCCAACCCAGTACAATCATGATGATGATGATGATGATGAAGAACCAGCTGACCACAGAGGCCATACCAGCCCTGTCAGGGACTGTCCCCTCTTTCACAATCAAAAACTCCAATGTGACTCTCCACCCCACAATGAGTCACAGTGCACCAGAGGTCAGTCTAGTTACCGACATATTGATTTGTTGCTTTACAAGATTCAGCGCTATATAAATTCCATACATTGTTTTTATTAATAATCTGCAATAATAAAAGGGCCATTCAATACACAAAACACAGATTGAAAATAATTCTATGAAAAGTTATTACAAAATGAAATGATAGATTGCCACAAGTGACAAAATGAGAAATTGACAAGTTTAGCATCGTAATAGGTTGTCAGAATGAGGGCTTGGGTATCTTTAACACATTTTAAAGCTAAAGGAAACTTACATACACCTTGATATTTCAATACAAGGTAGAGTATTGGCTTCTATTTTATAATCAATCAAAATCTCACAATCGACAACCTGACCCCCCACCTGCCTAAAATGGCTCCTAGCGGAAAAGTGGGTCAGGTGCAAAGCGACTCATTTTGTAGTGGAGCGTCACAAATTAATCACTCTGATATATTATACACACACAAATACTAATCATTCTCATATATATATATCACAGCATCTACCAATACAGCTGCTTCCTACATTTAAAACAAATTCAAAAGCTGTTTAGGGAGGCTGGAAAGCCTAGTAGTTAGAGTGCAGAGCTCATAATCATGACAGCACAGGTTCAAAACTCCTCATTGAGGGGATTTTTCCCCTGGAGTACACAGATTCTAAGCCTGTCAGTCCTTCAAATGAGACTATACCCCAGGGTCTCGTGTATGAGAACACACAGAGAACACCTTGTGCACATGTTATACAACACATCTGCCTTTGGGAAGTTTAGGCCATCGTGTGCCGGAAAGAACGGATGACAACATTTTAAAAAAACACACGCACTATGGTGTCACGTTTAGACATTATACTCAAAGTCCGCATGCAGATCCTTCAATGTTGGGTAAACAGTTACATACACAAAGTCTCACCATCGTGAACCCCACAGCTCTAGCCAGGCAATGAAAACAAGAAGTCCACTCCCATCAGATGTACAGAATAAAAAAGCCCAATGCGTATTTAACTATTGTGTGTATGTGTGTGTGCAAGCACATCTGTCTGTGTCAGTGTGTGTGTGTGTGTGTACATGTGCACATACATGCACAGAAGCTACCAATCTCTGAACATACTCTGGAATTTTTTTTTTCATGATAAAACAAAGAGTTTATTTCTTTTATCAACGAAGAACTTGCGCAATAACGCGTCTGGTTAGAAAGTGAAAGGAGGCATTTTGAGTGAATTTCCACCTTAACGCTAGACTTTCCCAATCCACGGTGGTTTGGGTGCAAGTATTTCTGATGACTAGATTGCCATATGGCGAGGTACTTGAAAAGAGTCATACACGCAAACTTCTCATCCGGTGTACTTCCTATCTCACCGTCATTCCCAGGGATGAGTGCATGTTCTGGGTGACCCTCCAGGGTGTTAAGCTGGGGAACGCACAACACCATACCAACAGATGACTAGATACACTGAGGCCCCACATGCAAAATACACAGAAACAGAACCCATACGGCTCCCTGGTAAAATTCTGTGACAAAAAAAGCTCCCTTGTACCACAGGTACTTAGCACACATTAAAGAAACCACAGCAACAACAAAATGGAGTTATGACACTTTTAAATCCAGTCTCAAAACATTTTCCTCTCCTGCTTCATCTCATAGCTTTTCCCTGCCTTCAACAGCCAAGATTCTATTGCCCTGCCAGGGTGTGTGACCTGTGTGTGTGTGTGTGTGCGCGCATGCGTGCACATTTGGACTTGATGGAACTATTAACTGTTACTGGTTGTATGACTGTAAAAATGAGTTGAGTACAAGCGCTTTGTCTCTGCAAGATATAGCGCTATATAAATTCCATTTATTAATATCATTATTTTGACCACTGTCCTGTTTTTGGTATCAGTCATAAAACACAAAATTCTATTTATGAAAAAAAAAATCAAATATAATTTTTTTTTAAATTTATAAAAACATTTTTCAAACCTCACTCTCATGATACAGAAACAGCCTGACACAGAGAAAACATTGTTATAGGCATGATGCAGGTGCTGCATATCAGCAGCAGGGAGATCTCCCCAGGGACGAATAAACTGAATTCACACACTGACAAACCTGCCCCAACTTTTTCAGCAGTATGACGACCAAACACAAGACAAATGTTTTCGCAGGAATTTTCTTTCCTTTCAACACAACTTTGTTGAGACCAGAATTTCTAAGACTCTCTTCAATTCTTTTTTGTTTATTTCAGAATCAGCATAAACAAAAACAACATTCTTTGGTTTCCTCCAGTGTTGATTCAAGGGCTTCAAATGCAGGGATAGAGAGCCCCCTAAAATGATTATAAAAAAAAGGGGGGGGAGGATATTGTCCACCCCCAACTACCTACCTGTACAAACGAGAAGGGGGACTGGACATTTTGTGGAGTATTTTCATTGTTATGATGTCGTGGCATATGAGTGCAGTTATATATAGTATACCCTTATCATCTTTTTCTTTTCTTCATACTGATCTGTCAATCCCACTAACAGCAGTTAACTAATGAGTATTGGCACTGACAATAAATATAACAGTCCTTTCCTAGTTAAACGTTTAACCATCAAAACCACCACAATTCAACTCTTGTGGGTATGCATCCCTGTGTGTGTGTGTGTGTGTGTGTGTGTGTGTGTGTGTGTGTGTGTGTGTGTGTGTGTTGCATAGGAGGAAGGGGGGGGCGGGAGGACAGGTGAAGGAGTTGTTCAAAGTGAAGTTGATTATTTCTAAGATTTTTTTTTATAAGGTCTGTGTGAGTGGAGGTTAGTCTGTCAATTGAGAGGGAGATGTTCCTTTTTATTTTTTGTTTGTTTATAAAAGTGAAGTTGATATTTATAAGATTTTTTTTTAATGAAGAAGTCTTTGTGAGAGGGGAGTAGTCTGTCAACCGAGAGGGAGATGTTGCTTTTTATTTTTTGTTCATATTTTTATTATTTAGCAAATTTCTTTCTATAATCATTAATACTAACTGAAAAATTATAGTAAGGGCACATATCTAGCCACTATGATTTCAAGATGACGGCAAAATGAAATCCTATCTCTGCACCTCTCCGTAATCTTTCTCCTCACCCCCCTAAATGTACACACACTGGCCTACTTCCCCAGCTCCACTACATTATCACTGCTGTCTTTCGATACATTGCTTCGGCCACGGTCAACTGGCTGGCTCCAAGTCTGATTCCAAAACATACAGCACACGATCGCTTCTATTGACTTTTGCAAGTCCTCAATTCCGAATTCATCACTGTTTTTGTTTTCAGATTTTCACATTGCCAGCCCTTACATACATTGGGAACTTCCTAAAATTTCAACAGAAACCTACTCTCGGAAGTAAATCAAAATAAAAATGACTGGTAATGTACCAAAACCAGAGAACCGTTACTTCAAACTGGATAGTGCATGAAGCCAAGCAATCAACATTGGCCAGGTGATGAAGAGAACATCTGTTGTCATGGCCAGATTTAAACCGAATCCATCACTGTTGTTCAAAACGCTTATAAATTGCTTTCTGAATGACATCTCCAGAATTTGCTAGTCATCTTGATTTCACAGTGAAATGCAATGGTGGTTAAAGGGAAAAGATTGGCTGGTCAGAACTGAAGTGCTCAGCCAATCAAAAATATTGTTACAAATTAGCTGTTGGCTTTACTTTTAATCAGGCTATACATCATATGGCAGCCACAGTGGTGCACTTGTGGTTCAGTAAAACAGCCTTTTTTAAAATGTGCATAATGGGGTATCCTGCATAAAATATTTATGTGCCCAGAAGGTACAATAAGCCAGAACCTCACATGGCGAAGCCAGCCTAGAATCTGTACTGTCCCTCCTTGATGCTGACTAGACTAAGCTGCCAACCCCCCCACCCTGTTTCTTCTTAGTTACAGACTGCCAAATAAATCTAACTGCATGAAAGAACATGCTTTTCTTCCTCACTGCTTGCATAGCTGACGACAACTGCAAAAAAACTGAACACAATGAAATACCATGTAGTGAGGAGAATTTTGACAAAAAGGGGAAAGGACTGGATGCTCCCTGCACACTCGTCATTATGTACATAATTTTTTTCATTTCTCCGCTATAGCCCCAAGGTTCACCAATGGTGAGATTTTGCGACTGCGACTGTTTCTGCTCATCATGAAGAAAGCCGCATTCCGACTTCAGTGATGCATGCTGGTTTGTTCGCGTTTTCATGATCCACTGAAAGCCGACATGAATAACGGGATCTTTAGTTTAAAGCGCACATCTGATCTTCTGCATATGTATGTATACAGACATGATGGGAATTCAGGAACTGGCTGGTTGTAAAAATCCCCACCCTTATTAGTTCACTACTCGTTACCCCCATTCGAACCCAGGACGTCATGGACCCATGGAATTGACGTCAAATGGTCTTAACTACTCGGCTACAGCATCTGTCAATATGGTTATAAATGTACCTGCACACAAATATGACTAGGATGGAGTACATGAAGTGAGTCACACAACAAATGAACAGTGCTGATCAATAAAACAAAACCAGACATTTTTCTCCATGAGATATGGACGTACGACTAAAACAAGAGTACACACACACACAGAGTCCCACACGTGTCATAAAACTGACGAACAAAAGTCAAAACAGGCATTGTTGTCATCATCCTGGGGAGGAGCCTGCAGCAACAGCCATGGTATGTGCAAGAGCTGTTCACTGCCTCTGCTCCTTTTCCCCGTCTGCATTTCCCTCCACGCTCCTTGACACTGCGACAGAAAGAACATGGTGTAAGCTCTCTTGTCGGCACATTTAAGCCATGGAGTGACACAGAGCAACTTCACCGTCACCACACATCAGTGCTGATGTCAACAGGTATGTCACATTCATTGTATTCACAGTCATTCTAGCCTTCCTGACATGAAAAAAATCCCTATTTCAAGACTTATTCACGAGCAGTTCATATGCCAATCTATGCTGGTGGTATTAACATACAAAATATGCCAATCTATGCTGGTGGTATTAACATACAATATACACTCAGATTTTATAATTTTACACTACAACTGTACTAACACTGGACAAGAATATGTGCGCAGTAAACAGGAGAAAAGAAAATTACTTATACCATTTATGTAACATTGTAGGGACCACAGCCACAAACAAAAATATTCAGAGCTTAATTAACAAACCACAAATTAAAAAAAAATCTATTTGAAGGTTGAAAACATGACAGCAATAAACTTTTCCTACATGAAATCATTTTCAATACTGATAATATGCCACACAGATCAATTTTGATATAATGCACCAACATCTAGTTAGCACAAGGTTTTAAAAAATAAAATAAGATACTTTTATTCAATATTAATCAGACCTACAAACAACCAATGAAGCCATAACATGGTACGACTTTCACCAATTAACTTAAACACACACATTTCAACAAAAATAAATAGATAGACCTCCGCCCAGCTCAGTCAACCTGCAAAAAAAAGGGCTTCCCACAATGTCATCTTGAGCACTGGATTCCACTTGGCAATAATCAGCAATGTTCTAGCGATGTCACCCACTCTACTGAGTTCACCATCCCCAGGTGACCAAAATAGCATTTATTTATATAATGATAAAATAAAATGATGGACATAAAATGAAATAAAAACCTTGAATGTGTGCAAAAAATAGGCCAAATACTGAGTTAGGCAAGAAACACTGCAGACTGCACTTTCTGTGCATACTATTCAGGTCATCATTAAGTCTCTACTATCATCATAATCAATGTCATTTAATCACTACTTGTCACCAACTTAAAAGTGCTTTAGGCTAGCTCTCTCTCCCTAAACATGGTCATGCCGTCATGTATAACACGTTACATCATCCCTTGTTTTCTACAAAATGGAAAAATGACAACTCCTAACCCACAACAATGAACTTAAGGTAATGTGATCAAATTACTTTGTAGACAAACAGCAAAAGTAGGCGGGAACTGAAGAATTTCAGCTGCTGCTTGGCAGCATTCGTGGGCTCCTCTTTTTCATTCCTTGACGCAGGAATGGAACAGTCAGTCACACACTCATTAGTGGACGGACAGCATCATGTTGAAGAACTGGCAAAATGTTTATATATATAATAAATCCAGTCCAAAAACTCTGCTGTGACCCAGCTGTTGGAACACGCTTCTCCTCACTTTGCAGAAGCCATGTCAGCGCAGCTCCGACAAGCCTCTATGGACACCCTTCCATCATCAACATGCAGACACACTCCCCCGGGAGACTTCTGCTTCTTGGCACAACTGGGGCCTTCAGCAGCAGGGTCAGCAGCCCTTCTGTCCCTCGTCATGGAGGAGGACAGGGTAGCACCAGAGACGCCGGGGATGTTCCGGAGAAGTGTGGCCAGAACACTCTGGTTGGCCAGAACTGAGCGGAGGTACTGCACCTCTTTCTTCAAAGTCTCTCTCTCCGAGTCCAGATCCTTCACTGTCGACCTCAGTTCACCAATTGTCTGCCGGCCAGCTTCCACCTCCTGCTCCAGGTTCTCCAAATAAAGCTTTTTCTTCATGCGGTTGCGTTTGGCCATTTCGGCGTTTTTGCGGTTAAATGCCTCGACAGCCTTGCTGATGTCATTGGCGCTGTCCTCTACGTTATCAGCAGACTTCCTGATCCGCAAAATCTGAAATGAGCTATCCTTGCGTGACTTTCTTTTATTTGTGTTGTTAGGTTCAGTTCTGTCTGACTGCCTGCTATTACCATCATTAGTGTTTGTGGGTTCAGTTCTGTCTGACTGCCTGCTATTACCATCATTAGTGTTTGTGGGTTCAGCACTGTCTGACTGCCTGCTATTACCATCATTAGTGTTTGTGGGTTCAGTTCTGTCTGACTGCCTGCTATTACCATCATTAGTGTTTGTGGGTTCAGCACTGTCTGACTGCCTTACATGTCCGTGAGTCGGTCCAGTCCTTCTCCTAGAGAGTGTGATGAGTTCTCTGTCTGGTCTTACAGCTTTCTTTCCCCGTCTATTTGATCTGTCTCTGGGTTGTGAGGGTCTGTTTTCACTATTCCTGACATCAGGGTCCTTGTTCACTGATGCTGCTGAATGGTCCGGATTGTCCTGAACAGAAACACCCATATATTTTTTGAAGTTTCTATAGCTATACAGCACAACTCTGGGAGTAAATACACTTTTGCCCACTCCTGACTGACTGTTGTCAGGCGTCTTCTCTTTTTCAGCCTTTGACGCTGTTCTGGATCGTGTCTGTCGTCGTGTTTCTACAAGATCAGCACTGTCCGCAGAAGACACTGACAGATCCTCTGTACAAACTGAATATTCAGACTCTTCTGAAATGCTGGAGTCTGGTCCATCTCTCTGCATAGTGACTTCTTCAGCATTGGTCAGATGATTCATGAGGTCCCTGTCCTGATCGACAAATACGTCTTCTGAGAGAGCCATGACTGACTCAAGGTCTGTGCTGTCAAACACATCTGTGACATCTGGCTGAGACATGTTACTGGCTTGGAATCGAAAAGTGGTGTAGGTTCACGTGTGCTGTGAAGACTGGCGGAACAATGGACAGCTGTTTGCTTGTACTGATCACCACTGGCACATCTCTGCATAAACAATCATCTTCATCAAGGAAATTTTTTAAAAAATCTAATGAATAACATTTATCAACAAATATTTAACCTGCCAAGTTTATTTTGATCAACACCAAGCTCTCTCCCTCTGTCTGTCTGACTGTCTGTGACCAGTGTGAGTTTCTGTCTCTTGATAAAACTGAATTGTCATTAATCGGAGACTACTACAATTTTACAAATCTGACACAAGCTGTACTACAAAGCGACTGTTCCATGACACTATTTAATCTCTTCCTTTTCTCACCTCAATGTCTTGTGAATACATTTTGCTTGACTGCTTTTAAGCTAACCTTACAAGTCTCAGTATCAGGATGTCAGTCAAATAGTGAAATACACTAATGCTGGAAGTCACTCCACCTGGCGCCATAACTGGTGTGTTTCCTGCTAAGGAAACATGAAGTTGGAAGGTTAGAGAAGCTTTAGTTTCCAAAGAAATCATACTTTGAATATAAAAACAGCTGCATCTTTGAACACAGACAAGACGGGATGTATGCACTTTGTATACAAACTTTTTTCCCTCATTCCTCAGCGAGAGCTTCGGGGTTCACCAATGGTGAGAGATTGAGTATGTGACACAGTTTCTGCCCACCATGAACAGAACGAAGATAGCCGCATAACGGCGCATTCCGACTTCAGGGACATATACTGGGTATGTTCATGTTTCCATAATCCACTATTTAAATGATCTGCATATACATACACTACATGAAGTAAGGCACTAGCAGGTCTGCATTTGAAGCCGACCTGGGAGACTGAAAAAATCCCTGCCCTTAATTCACCAGATGCTGCAGAGATT
Organism: Rapana venosa; assembly: GCA_028751875.1. Classification (NCBI taxonomy): domain Eukaryota; kingdom Metazoa; phylum Mollusca; class Gastropoda; order Neogastropoda; family Muricidae; genus Rapana; species Rapana venosa. Next base: position 11,860,787 of record CM054162.1, read on the forward strand.
TGAAACCCCAACTTCACTTCACTATAGATAGAAACAACAGAATCAGAGAATGACTCACTCTGTCACTGACTGCCTAAGCTAAACACTGAAACACTGACACTTAACACTGAAAACTGATTATTTTCTCAAATTTTTTTATTTTTGTTTTAGAAAATTCTCAGTTACTTATGAAGTGCTATTCAATTTAAAACTAAGGAAATTATGTGACATTGAATTTTTTTTTCTTTTTGGATACAATTTTCAAACTTTGTATGAAATAGTTTGAACTACAAGTCTGAATCAATAAATGCAAAGTTTTAAGACTGCAAAGTCTCAGAATTCTCACCTGCTGTCTCAGTCACTCTTGCCATCTTGGACAATCACATACATACAATGTAATACATACACAGACAAAGACAGAACACCCAGACACAGACACACAGTTTACAACTATGCAAGATACATTACAATAATATACTTTCTCCAACTTTTTTTCCCCAATTCTCTCCAATGATCCACGCAGAAATAATAGCAGCTCTATTTATTAATCTCCTTGCACAAATAACCAAGTGTCAAGTCAAATAATATATTTGGAGAGCTCATAACTTGATATTATATGTAATAATTTAATACACCCACTACTGGCACTTGTGTAAGGGGGGACGGGATAGCTTAGTGGTTAGAACATAATCAACATTGCACTTGCAATCTGATGACCCGGGTTCGATTCCTGTTCAAGGGGATAATTTCCTCTGGAGTTAACATCAGTGCAGACTCCACTTTCCCCAAAAAGTCCTTTGGATGAGACTATAAACCGAGGTCCCGTGTGCAAACGCACGCAGAACATCTTGCGCACATGTTAAATCCTGTTCCGCTTTTCGTAAGAGTAGGCCATTGTGTGCTGATAGGAACAGATGACAGAATTTACAAACCGCAAACACACAGGGACTGGATGTAAAAAAGCACACAAGTGCTTATTCCATTATCTTCGATATAAAATGAAATGAAATGAAAAATGAAAATGAAATGTGTATTATTCACATTTAACATAAGAAAAATTAGGACCCTGCAATCCGTGTGAGTGTGACCCTATCACAGTATCAATCAGCCTGCGAGTGTGAGATGAAAACAGATCAATTAAAAGACAATTCTTGATAACATTTTTTAAACAAATATTTCAAATTGAAGTGGCAAGTCCTTGTAGCAGTGCAAACTGTTCCCTAAATTGCTGCACACCATGACTTCAGAATCTTCATTAAGTAAAAGTTAGGTTAGTACAATGCACCCTTTGATAGTCACAGAAATACTAGTAGTAGTACTACAGTACTAGTACTAGTCCTTACAAGCTAAGTGAAGGGAAAAAAAGAATTCTAAGGCTTTTTTGTTGTTGTTGCTGCTGCTGCAGAGTAGATCATGTGTGAAAGTGATCAAGAATACAGTTTCATAACTGGAATTTTTTTTTTTTTTAAAAAGGGGGGGAGGGGGTATGCCAAGGTAGGTATGTGTGTTACATGTGTGTGTGTGTGTACATGTGTGTGTGTACGTGTGTGTGTGTGTGTGTGTGTGTTCCATTTCAACTAATACTTAGCTTCTTGACAAATTGTGATATTAGCAAAAGATCAGAAAAAGAATAAGGGGAGGGGGAAATCTGGATCGGGTTTGGGAGTGGAAGCACACATTTTGAATACCAGTGGAAAGGTAAATTTATGGAAATCAACATAGTGATCTACAATGAAAGCTAGTACTTACTACAGAAAAAAACATCTCTTGAATAATTACCAAAAAAATCCACACTTTTATTTAGTTTTAGTAATCTAACAAATCTACAATAACATTCATATTTCTAATATTAAAATAATCAACAAAAAGATATTTTTTTATATTCCACTAAACTGTTAAAGATGTCTTTAAAGTCCATAGCAATGAACCAAATGGACTATGCAATAATAATTTTTAAAAGTTAAATTGATCAATAATGGATCACTCAAAACAGCAGATGATATCATACTGATACTGAGGTAAGACACTAGTGATAGTGATACTGATACAGTGATAGGTATACATTGTGTACTCTTTCAGTTCCAGTATGTGGCACATCAATTATAATATGATCAACACGACAACAGTTGATGAGTTATGCATTTGGGGGGATAAAATGTCAACTTTTTCATTATATATTTTTTATATACACTGGAGTGAAATGGAATTGAACAAAAATTTAGATCTGAGCCTATTAA
>CM054162.1:11880502-11883002 GCA_028751875.1 Rapana venosa
ACGCTTAATACATTCGTCCACGAGCCAGCCAGCCAGCCAGCAAACTACGCATAATTTATTATAATACTGCTAATTTACATAAACTATATATGCAAATGAGGGGGATTAAGAAAGCCGAATTGTGTAAGAAAGAGAAAGAGAGAGAGAGAGAGAGAGGTGAGGGGAGGGATGAGGAGGGGTGGGTGGGTGTAGAAACAGGAAGAGAGTGATGGGGTTGGGAGTGGGGTGACGTTCGGATAGGGAGGTGGGGGGTGGGGGGTTAGGAGAGCGAGAGAGATGGAGAATACAAATGATGAATGGATGGATGGATGGATTCGGATTCGGATTCGGATGTTTATTCATTAGGCCATAGCCCATAATGAAGGGGAAAGTGAACAAAAAACCAAATCATCAGAAACATTAAAAACAAACATACAATCAACAATATGAGAATCATAATAATGAACTATGATGTTGCAATTACTCTCAGCTTGATGGACAGAGAGAGAGAGAGAGAGAGAGAGAGAGAGAGAGAGAGAGAGAGAGAGAGCGAGAGAGAGAGTGGGGGGGGGGGAGAGACAGACAGACAGACACACAAACTCACAGACAAGCAGACACACAGATAGAGACACTGGCAGAAAGAGACAGAGACAGAGACTGAAAGAGACAAACACAGCGACAGAGAGAGATAGAGACTCTTCTACAAAAAAAGACAAAATCGAACTTTCAAGAATACGAAAGATAATATGCGTGTATCCACACACAGGAGCTCATTTTATAATGTCATCCGAAAGAAGAATTTTCAGGGGGAGGGCAGTCAGTACTATAAATATAAACTTCTTTTTTCTTCAAGTGCCCCGGTCTGGTCCGCAAACTCGACGATCAGGGGCCTCCTTTTTCCCCCTGTTCTGGGGCCCTCTCTGAGCCATTTTTGGTGCCCTTTTTATAATTTGTTTAACTGTTTTGTAATTTTTGTTCGTTGTTTCTCTGCTTTTGGGTTTCCACAATTTTCCCCTTCCAAAAACAGTTTTTTGGTCCGTCACCCTGATTATAGGGCCCCGAAAAATTTGAGCTGCCCTTTCTCTGATGGGGGTTGAAAAAGGGGATCTTTTTGAAACCCACCATTTCTATTATTTCTGCTTTTGTTTTTTTTTTTTTTTTTTCCCATAATTTTTTAATATTCCCCAATGAACCCCCTTTTCCTCTCCCTTCTAGTCGCTGTTCTTGCCCTTTGGGCTAGGGCCCAGCACTCACATCCGTCAAAAATTGGACCATACTTGGCTCTAAAAACTTTGGATCTTTGTCTTGACTTATTTATGTTGGAAAAATGCATTTTCTTGTTGTTAAAATTTGCCTTTTGTTAAACCGGTTCCCTTCTTGTTTTTCTGTGTCATACTTGCCGTCGGGGTGATAGTAAAACCCAAAGGGTTTTTTTTAAAAAGGTGTTTATTTGTCTGTTTCCTCTCCTTTACGGGCTATGTTTGCATTGTGGTATAACACTTTTTCGAGATCACCTTTCATTTTTTCCCTTTCTTTGCATTAGCTGAAACCTTTCTTTTCGCTTTTGCTTTCTTTTTGTTAAAAATCTTTTGAAGTTTTTCTTCAAGCCCCGGCGAAAAGGGACCGTTGTCTTCTGCATACCCGGGTTTGTTGGTTGGGCCCCTACCCCTAATTCCCTCTTTATTCTAAATTTTTTCTTTAAATTATTTCACTTTTTAATTAAAAAATCAGGGGGAAAAACCCCGCACCCCCTGCCTCACCCCCCTGCAGATTGGCTATATTGCCTGATGTCATTGGGGGACTCTAAGGGCTCCCCCCTTTTTCCCCAAATATAGGGTTTTTCTGGGGACTCAAAGGATTTTTCCCCGGGCGAGAAAATCCCCCTTTGCCAGAATATAAAACAAGTGGGAGTGCCCGTATTTTTGTCGAACGCTTTTTGGAGTATAAAGGGAAGCGAGGTACAGGTTTTTCTGGACCTCGAGGATCTTTCCCATGAGATTTTTCAATCAAGTTTGCATTTCGGTGCTTTGTCGGCCTTTAACCCAAAATTTGCTTTTCTGAAAATTTTGGGGATTATTTTTTTTCTCATTCCCCTTATGAGAAATTCTTAAAAGTTTTTTGGGTTTAGGGGACTCCACCTGATTGTACATGTTGGTCACATTCAGCTGTCCCAAATTCTTAGGGATCGCTTTTGTAATGGACTTTTTTCCAAATCTTTTGTTTACCCCTGTGTCATATAAATTTTTTAGTACTTTTTGGACTGCCTTAATTCCCATTCCCCGGGTTTTTATAAATTTTCAGTGGGAAAATCATCGGGCCTGGCCCCAAAAACCACTTTTCATCTTGCGATTGCATTCTCCCCCTTCGTCTTTAAATGATTTTTTGGGGCCCCATTTTCTTTGCAATTAATGGGGAGGTGGACCTTGTCGCCGGGGAAATAACTCTTCGTTTAAATTCGGGGACCCCTGTTAAGAAATCTTTTTTTTCCATGATTTATATCTCCATCTCTCAATTTATACAA
>CM054162.1:11890502-11908002 GCA_028751875.1 Rapana venosa
ATAAAGTTTCCTAGCCCTCAAAAGCGACCGTGTTTGTAGTAAAGAATAAAGATATGTTAACTCACATCAGACGGTGAGTGCCTTTGTTCTTTCTGGAGAGTGTCTAGATCTATATCAACACTGATATTAGCGGGCTGTTCTTTCTGTATGTTGATGACGTTATTTATAAATCTGTGAAAGGTCAAAGACTGGACTAACCGGCCTTGACACTGCTGCCTTGCTGCCGAATGCTGAAGACAAGACAGATCTGCAGAAAACTGTTGACCAAAGTGTCCCTCAGGAATCCCCATGACGACTGTCTTGGTCAAGGGACTGATGATGATGATGATGATGGTGATATCATGATGATGTTGATAACGACGACGATGATGGTGATGATGATGATGATGATTTATTTGTTTGGCGCCGTTCATTAAATCAATAACGCTCTAAAGCGCATTGCATAGATCTGATCATTCAAAACTACAATATTCATCATTGCTTTGTTCACTGTCTCACAATGCACCAATATGAGCAATAAGCACTAAGAGCGTCATTCTCTTCTCTTCTCTTCTCTCATTTTATTTTCTCTTCTCTTTTCTTCCCTTCTCTTCTCTTTTCTTCTCTTCTCTCCATTTTCTTTTCTTCCTTCTCTTTCCTTCCTTCTCTTTTCTTCTCTTTCCTTCACTTCTCGTCTCTTCTCTTTTCTTCGCTTCTCTTCCATCCCCTTCTCTTCCATTCCCTCCCCTTCTCTTCCATTCCCTCCCCTTCTCTTCAATTCCCTTCTCTTTCATTCCCTTGCCTTCTCTTCTCTTCCGTTGCCTTCTCTTCTCCCATAACTTCCAGACACGCTGCCAATATTCGAACCCACAATGTCATGGACCCACAGAGGTGTAGGTCAAAAGTTCTTATCCACTCGGTTAGGCTTATGGCATCCGCTGTATTAAGAAAGGGTGGGGGTTTTTTTTGCAGCTAGGAAAAGACGATGATATCATAACCGGAAGGAAATGGGTACTGTGAAGTATTATCACTATGTAGCCTAGGTGTATTATGTTGGTTCTGTGCAAAATTGAGTTTTAGATAGAAGTAAGATTCTATGACTGCTTGAATGTTTTAAACACACACAAACACACACACACGCGCGCGCGCGCGCGCGCGCACACACACACACACAACACACACACACAAACACACTATTAGAACGCATAAACACAATGTACACTTCGGGCCTTAGACTCCTCGAAGCATCAAACAAACAGTAAGAATAGTCAACCATAAAATCTACGTAAAAGAAAAAATCATTTTACAAAATACCATTTCATCACTTAGTTGGAGAAAAGATGTTTTGCATCATTCTTCTCTTCCTGCCTAGCTATTGCTAATTACGTCATAGTCTACATAATTTTTTCCATACACGTATATATATACACACAAGGAAAAGTCTCTCTCTCTCTCTCTCTCTCTCTCTCTGTATATATATCTTTTCAATCGACAGAAACAAAACGTGTCCTTATCGGCTTGTTTAACCGCATCACTATTTTACAAACACTTGCAAAAACTTGATACAGTCGCTGTTATGTTTTTAAAAAATTGTTTGGACAAGCCTATATAAAAACAGTGATATAGATCTAGAACTGTTCAGAAAGTGTTTTTGTGTACAAGGGATAACCTAAAATCCTCATTGTAATATAGAAATCTAGTGCATATTTATCAGGAAACACTTCTTTAGCTTTAGATGGTAAAGGTGAAGGTGTCCCATAACCTATGTGGTCGTAGGGGAGTGTGGCATCAGATCAGAGACCTTACTTCTCTAGGGCCAGCATATTGAGGGCGGCGCCCATCTCCTCTCCCTCGCTGCTTTACCTTCCCTGACCCTAAAAGAGGGCAGGTACCCATTTACAGCTGGGTGAACTGGGGGAACTGTACTGAAGCCAAGGCGCGCAAACGGTCACCCATCCAACTGGTAACCACGCTCGACGCTGCTTAACTTGGAAAGTGAGTGCTCCGACCACTGAGCTATCGTGTATATACCCAAAGAAAAATAAGGAAGTGGCAAGTCTGCACTTGAAGTTGACCTGGAAGATGGTACAACGGGTTTAAGCGTGTGCGCAAGATGTTCTGCGTGCGTTCGCACACGGGACATCGGTTTATAGTCTCATCCGAAGGACTTTTAGGGGGAGTGGAGTCGGCACTGATGTTAACTCCAGAGGAAAAAATCCTCTTGAATGGGAATCAAACTCGGGTCAGCAGATCACAAGTGCATCACGCTAACCACCAGGCTATCCCGTCCCGTATCAATTTTGAGCAGAGTCTTCTTATTTGATGAAGAAAAGAGTTGTTCATACTTCAAAGTGTTTGGATGTTTTAGCGTAACATTTTGTTGAACATTTTTTTACGAGTTTCGTTAAATATTGGACAAATTAAAAGGTCATGAAATTCGTCACCAATATCACCACTACTGCTTTTTGTACAACATCTTTCACTTTTTTAAAATTCCCTCAAAACTGAGGACATTAAACAGGCAGATTGTTATTATTTGTGCGAAACAGGGCAAATCGAGACAGAAACATTTTGATGGCTATTAAGAGTAAATACTTTCCAACACAAAACTTTGTTGTAAGCATTCTATAAATGTCTTCTGTGTTTACTATTGTGTACCGCTAATGAATAAATACGTCACAATAGCATCGATTGATTTTGATTTTAAACCAATTGTTAACTACAGTTGATATTTCGCTGAGTCAAAAGAAGAAAAAAAGGCGTGAGTTAGAGGGTGGCAGGGCAGGGAAGATACAGAATTGGGATGCCAATGAAAGCTTCATGAAGATTGTCAGCAGCAACGCCCAAACTAGCTAACAATAATGCCCAGTAATTCTTGGATGCTGATGTCTTTAACTGCTCGGCTAGTTTTAACAGCAGTGGGAATGCGTGGTATTTGGATGGGTGTGTATAGGGTATTGTTTTACACTAACACGCATGAGAAGGTGTCTGCTACTATGTTGAAAATTTCGCGTTTATCGCGACAGTTTGATATTTCATTATCTTTGTTTTGAGCTAGGTATTACGTGTTGATTGTGTGTGTGGGTGTGGTCTGGGTGGTGGTCAAGGGGGTGAAGGGTGGGGGTTTTGTGTGTGTGTGTGTGTGGTGTGTGTGTGGTGTGTGTTTGTGTTAGACGTGTGCTTTTTTGTGTTAGTGTGTGTGTTGTGTTAGTGTGTGTTTGAGTGTGTGTGTGTGTGTTAGTGGTGTGTGTGTGTGGTGTGTGTGTTAGTGTGTGTGTTTGAGTTAGTGTGTGTGTTTGAGTGTGTGGGTGTGTGTGTTTGTGTGTGTGTGTGTGTGTGGGGTGTGTGCGCGCGCGCGCGCTCGTTTTTAGTGTTAGTGTTAGTGTGTGTGTTTGTGTGTGTGTGTGTGTGTGTGTGTGTGTGTGTGTGTGTGTGTGTGTGTGTGTGAAGTGTTTTGTGTTTTGTTGTGTGTGTACGCGTGTACATGCATGTTCTTGTGCTGCTTGCTTTCTCTCTCCTCTCTCTCTTCTCTCTCTCTCTCTCTCCTTCTCTCTCTCTCTCTCTCTCTCTCTCTCTCCTTTTCCTCTCTCCCCTCTCTCCCCTCTCTCTGTCTGTGTGTGTGTTTTGTGTGTGTGTGTTTTGGGTGTGTGTGTGGTGGGGGTGTGTGTGGTGTGTGGTGTTTGTTTTTGGTGTGTGGGCGCGCGCGCTCGACTTAGTGTGTGTGTTGGTGTGAATGTGTGTTGTGTTTTGTTGTGTGTGTACGCGTGTACATGCATGTGTACTGTGCGTGCTTGCTTTCTCTGGGGATGTGCATGCATTGTGCATGTGCATACATTAGGTGTTGTATTCACACTGACAAACGCACTGGCCTTTCACACACATACCCGTGCGCACTCGCATGCATTCGTATATTCTGAGACACACAAATCATATCAATTCCCGTTCAAGGGGGATATTTTCCCCTGGAGTTAACATCAGTGCAGACTCCACTCTCCCCAAAAGTCCTTCGGATGAGACTATAAACCGAGGGGCCATGTGCGAACGCACGCAGAACATCTTGCGCACACGTTAAATCCTGTGTCGCTTTTCAAAAGAGTAGGCCATTGTGTGCCGGTGGGAACAGATGACAGAATTTACAAAACCGCATACACACGGGGACTGGGTGTAAAAAATCACATAAGTGCTTATTCCATTATCCTCAATATAAAAAAATAAAATAAAATAGAATAAATAAATCTCAAAATACACTCTTCCGTGTACACACACTCACTCTCTCACGCGCAAAACCCCACCCCACCTATACAACACACACACACACCACAACCACACACACACACACACACACACAACCACACACACACATCACACACACACACCACAATAACACCACTCCTCTCTCTCTCTCCTCGCTCTCTCTCTTCTCTCTCTCTCTTTTCTTCTTCTTTTCTTCTTTCTTCTTTTTTCTTTAATTCTTCGTCTTCTCTTCTTCTTCTTCTTCTCTGCTGCTTCTTTTCTTCTTCTTCCCTTCTCTTCTTTGCATTCTTCTTCTTCTTGCAGTTTTATTCTTTGCATTCTTCTTCTGTCTGTGCAATTTCTTCTTCGTCTTCTTTCTGTCTTCTTCTTCTTCTTCTATCTTCTTCTTCTTCTTTCTTTCGTGCTGCTTTCGTCTTCACCTTAATTTCTTAATATCTGCTTCTTCTTCTTCTTACTTCATCTTGTCTTCTTCTTCTTCTTCTTCTTCTTCTTCTTTCTTTGCAAATCTTTTTCTTCTTCTTCTTCTTCTTCTTCTTCGTCTTCTTCTTTTCTTTTCTTCTTCTTTCTTCTTCTTCTTTAATTCTTCGTCTTTTCTTTTTTCTTCTTTTCTTCTTCTTCTTCTTCGTCTTCTTCTTCGCAATTACTCTTCTCTCGCAATTTATTCTTCTTCGCAAATTCTCTTCTTCTTCTCTTCTTCTTCCTTCTCGTCTTCTTCTTCTTCATTCATCTTCTTCTTCTTTCTTCTATCTTCTTCTTCGCAATTTTTTCGCAATTCTTCTTCTTCTTCTTTTCTTCTCTCTACTTCCTTCTTCTCTTCTTGTCTTCGCACTTCTTTTCTTCGTTTCTACTTTTCTTAGCTATTCTTTCTTCGCATTTTCTTCGCCTTCTTTTCTTCTTTGCCTTCTGCTTCTGGTCATCATACTGGGAGGAAAGTAGCACGTAGACCTGGTCTCACTGTGCTCTAACTTGCAGGTAATCTCCCTGCTGGTTCAGTCGGCACGTTCTGATTTAGGGCAGAAACCGCCCATGAACCAATTCCTCTATGAAAAACGCCCAGCACGCATCACACTTAATTTTGTCAACATTCTGCACCAACAAGACTGAGAATGGACAGGCAAGGCTGAAATAAGCGAGACAGAAGAGATGAGAAGGGGGCGACGCGCGATCGCAAACACCACACACCACAACACCCCAACACACACACACACACACACACACACCCACACACACACACCACACACACACACACCCATGGGTTCCAGTCTTGTTAATTCTGTTTAGATTCTATATGTCACAGAGGAGAGAGAGTGCACACACAACACACACACCACAACATTACCAGCACACAACACCACCACACACACAAACACACACAACATATACACACACACACACATACACACACACACACACACAACACAAACAACACACACACATCACACACCCACACACACACACACACACACACAAAATGGATACAGTTGTTAATTCTGTTTTACATACAAATAAAGTCAAAAGAAGAGAGCATGCACACACACACCACTCAACACACACACACACATACACCACACACACACCACAACACACAACCACCTGGATAAGTCTTGTTAACTCTGTATGCTCTAATGCAGTCAACAATAAGAGAGACAACACACACACACCACACACAAACACAACACACAACACACAACACACACACACACCACACCCCCACCCCCCCACCACAAACTCCCATGGAATCGTCTTGTTAACTCTGTTTAGACTCTAAGCAGTCAACAATAAGGAGGCACACAAACACACACACCCAAACACACCCACACAACACACACACACACACACACAACACACACACACACACGCACGCACGCAGCATCGCACGCAGCACACATATACTACCCCACAGAGAGGGGAGGTGAAGTACGCGGTGGCATGTTGTGCATGTTGTGTGTCTGTGTGCTGTGCGAGAGATTGCCATAGTACGTACGAACGTATGTATGTAGTACGTGCGTGCTTGTGTGTGTGTGTGTGTGTGTGGGGGCATTTGTGTCTGAGAAGAGAGAGAGAGATGGAGCGAGAGAGAGGAGAGTGAGAGAGAGAGAGAGAGAGCGAGGAGAGAGGAATAAGTTTCGAAACCATAGGCACGAGAAGAAAAAAAAAACGCGAGCATAACTACACAACAAACAAAAAGATAGACAACAAAACAACAACAAACAACAGACATATAAGAAGAAAAAAACGAGGTGTAGTAGGTGGGTGAAGGAACAACAAACGCTTAACAGATTGTTCGAAACACGCCCACACATTCAAACTCGCAACCCACCTACCCCCATCCCCCCAATCCCCCTACACACCCCAACCACACACCCCCCAATACCTATCACCTCTTCCGATCCACACCTTATTCAATCTTACCCCACCCAACATTTACGCGTATGCTTCTCACCCACTCAACGCCTTCGACACACTGCGTGCCTAATGTATGCAAATGGGAGCCAAGCCAATGGGACGTACGTGCAGGTACACTACCTATAGCCAAACCCTATTAGAACAAGTTCATCTGCGGCGTTGGAAGTCAGTCCTCGTTCTGGAAGTGCCACAGTCGTACTAGCCCCGAGAGACGCGGGACAAGAAGGGATGAGAGCGACAAAGGAGGGTGTTAGTCTTTCTGGTCGTGGGCTTTTTGGTCTGGGTCAGTGCGGATCGATCTCCACATCCGCGGAAGAACACGGCAGATCATGCCAGGACCAGTGAGTGTCTGGGATTTGTTGTCGCCTGCTTAGTTGTTGTGTGTGTGTGTGCTGTGTTGTTGTTCTGACTGTTTGCTCTGTGTCGTTATTATTCTGTGTGTCGTGTGTGTGTCAGTCCTGTCATCTGTCTCTCTCTCTCTGACTCTGTCTTGTTTGTCGCTCTCTCTCTATTGATATCCTAAGCCCTCTTTTTGAGGCTGACTTTTTGTTATACAGAACCATGTTGTCGTTACTACTTTATTTACCCCCACCAAACTATAAGAGTTCTGCAACCCCTTTCTGTATGGGCCAATGGCGTTTTGTCGAATAACACATTCGAGTTCGGTTCTCTCTCATCTTTATCTCTTCTCTCTCTCTCTCTTCTCCTCTCGCTCTTCTCTCTTGAGGAAGAAGGAAAGCGCTCAAAAAGTAGTCAATCTTCTTCCTCTTCCTCTCTCCCCTCCCCTTATTCTCTGCTTTTTTTCTTTGCACTTTTCGTCGTTGGGGTTCTTCTTCTTCTTGTCTCTTCTTTTTCTCTCTCTCTCTCTCTCTCTCTCCTCTCTCTCTCTCCTCTCTCTCTCCTCTCCTCTTCTCTCTCTCTCACTCTCTCTCTCTCTCTCTCTTCTTCGCCTCGCCACTTTCAGGAACAGTGCACAAGAAAGAGTCCATTCTACTTCCTTCTTCTTCTTAGTTTTTCTCCACTCCTCTTCTTCTTCTTTGCATTCATTTTTCTTTGCCTTCTTCTTCGTTGCAATCTTCATCTTCTCTCTCTTTGCAGCTCCTCCTCCTCATCCTTCTTCTCGATTGGTTTCATGTCGTGTTCATCTCAGGCGATCTAGACATTATGTTTATTTTCACCACCCACATATATACTGAAAAGGGAAACCAGCAAGGCCAATTAAGGCAACAAAAATAATAATGGTGATTTTAAAAAAAAGGGGTGCAAAGCAGTCTGGTCGGTGTCGTACAGCCACGGTACAAAAATCTGACGAGCTAAATGAACCAAACAAAGCTTCTAGATGTTGTTGGTGTTGTTGATTGCGGTTCTGTTACTTCTCATCCCATTTAGGCTCTCAAAAATAACATCCTGTGCTTGTATATTGGATAGAACATGCTAAGTATAGTTCAATGAATAATGCTATTAGAAAAACGTACCGCTAAGGACTTGAAACCAGGCTCAACGGATAGTGAATTATCTATTTGTCTAAGATATTCTGCTGAAATGTTATGATTTGCCTGGCGAAAGTCAGCTTAAGTTGTTCAGTTGGGATATATGTTTTTCAATATTTTGTATGTTCTTTTTGTTACATCCTTAAAGGGGTGGCAGGAATTGAAGAATTTGAATTTGAAGATCATTCAGAACAGAAGCAAACTAATTTTCAGTAGTTGGGTTGATTTAGAGAATTTGTGTTAGTTTCGTATTGTTTCTCTATGTCTGGTCAAAACGAGAAGCTAGAGAACGGTTACTACAAGTTACAGAGGACGAACAGCTAAAAATCGCTGGTATACACGTCTAATTTACAGTATTCGGGTAATTTTCTCGTAATTTTGCGATACGTCATGCTATGGGGTGGTTGAAGGTAAAAAAAATACTATCAAGACATGCTTGTCTTCAGGATTTCGGTTCATTCGTAAGAAAAACATATCAAACTTACCTAACAAACATTTGAGTAGTGAAGACAGACATTCTCGAAAAGTGTTTGTTTCAACGATATTGTTCGGGTTAAATGTATAATGATATTGATCCCTTAAAAGCTCGATCCAGTCATTGTTAAAAAGGCAATAAAAAAATGTCTGAACATAATCCTAGTGTTACAAACAATATTGTGTTCCATTATCCTCGAAATCAAAGAATAAATAAATAATAAGAATAAATAAAAGAATAAACTAAATGATTTAAACTTGGTGTTGTTTTGGATACTAGACATAATAGAAATACGCGATTTGGGCTTCATGGGAATAAAATTTATGACGCAGAGCAGTCGCGCTGTAGTAGAAAGTTTTATATATCATGTGATCTAATTGTAGAAACGGATGCTGTGTAAGTTTATGGCTACTCTATAGTCTGTTAGAATCACAAGTAGTTTATTACACCCTGTGACGTGGTTTTGTATGTATCATTTGCTAATAACAGTGGTAGGTTTGATTTTTTTAAACGAACTCCTGCGTTGCACCAAGCACTAGGATTTTATCACCTTAATTTTCCGCGTCCGGTCTGTGTTTGTCTATATGTCTGTTCTGTCTGTGTCTGTCTGTCTGACAGTCTGGTCTGTCTCTGTTTCTCTCACGCCTCTCTCCTCTCTCTCTCTCTCTTCTCTCTCTCTCTACAACCACAACAACTCACACTACCCACCACCACACACAACACACCACACGTGCGCACACGCACATGCACACACTGTCATTTTTTATCTCTCTGACTTGCGTATGTTTCTCTCTCTTCTCTCTCTCCTCTCTCCTCTTGCTTCTCTCTCTCTCTCTCTCTCTCTCTCTCCCACTTCCGCTCTTATCTCTCTCAGCACACCCACACACCGCGCGCGATATTTATTGAAGCATAACATTGGGGTTTTTTTTTTCACTCGTATTCATAACACAAAACAGTATCATCAAGCCCGACACAGAGACAAAGCGCCACCAAAACAAACAGACCGTCGATCCGAACAAGACCGTGCGCAATTGCAAGCTGTTAACGGCCCCTTATGAAACCGCTCTTCTGGTACGTAGGCGATCGGAAAGGGCTTATCGGATCAATGCTTCTGCTCCCTGGGCCTCTTGTTACTTTAAATTGTATAACATAGGGCTCGGGGGGGACTAGCTAGTTACTGCGTAACCCTATAGCGGGTATTTTATATGTGTTGCTCTTCGGTGCATGGTTTTAGAGGTAGGGACTGGATCCACAATATTATGAAGTAGAATATATTTCTCGCTCTGGTCAAGTATTGTAAGACTAAAGTTCAGGTGACGTGGCGGTTCTCAACAATGCTTTGGCCCCTTGTTTTATGTGTCTCTCTGTTTATGTCTCTGTCAGTATCTGTCGTCAGTCTGTTGTCTGTTCTCAGTCTCTCTCGTCTCTCTCTCTCTCTCTCTCTCTCTCTCTCTTGAGTGTATGTGTGTCGCGAGCGGCGCGCGACCCGTGTTGATGATGATTATACACATACTATAACACGAACAAGAAACTGTACACATCCTAAGCTACTCGTATTACAAAAAAACAACGTAAACCCCCCTCAACCACACTATTTTGTTTCAATGCTGAAAAGTACAAGCTACCTTAAGCCCAAGTGTGAAGAACTGACGTCGCTTTCGTAATCTTAATTCATAACAGCGACAGGACTGTGGCCAATTAACGATACTGCGGATAGTCTTCGGAAAGTTAAATAGGCGAATCCTAGCACGTGCACTCCCCGCGGACCCCGGGTATCAGTTTTCATTCCCAAGATACAGGGGCCCCTGTACCATCCTTTCATCTTTACGCCGTTAGAAACCTTTTCCTTTTAAGAACCTTTTTTAAGAAAAAAAGGCCCCCCCCCCCTTTTTTTTTTTGGTGGGTGGGGGTTCTTCGTTGTTGATGTGTTGTGTTTGGTGTGTTGTGTGGTGTTTTTGGTTTGGGGTTTGGGGGTTTTGGGGTGTGTTGTGTTTGTTGTGTGTTGGTGTCGGGCGCGCCGGTGGTTGTGTTGTTGCAAAATTATTTCCTGATTTGTTGTAAGTTGGAGTTTTTAATAATTTGGGGTTGAGTATATGGGTTTGTGAGTGTAAGGGTTTGGGTTGGGGTTTAGTTGGGGTGGTGTAGTTTTGTGGTGTGTGTTATGATTAAGTGGTTTTTTGGGTTTAAATAGAGGGTGGGTGTGGGTGGGGGAGAAGAGGGGAAAAAAATTAGAGAAAAAGGGATTGGTTTTTTTGTGGAGGGTTTTGGGGGGTGTTTTGTGTTTTATTAAAAGGTTTGGTTTTTGTATGTTTTTTTTTTAAGTTTGTTTTTTTTTCATTCAACCCTCAAATCCAACAAACCCTTTTTTTACTTCCCCCCCCCTAACCTAAAAAAACCAAATATCCCCCCCTGGCAAAAAAAAACCCCAAAAAAACCCCCCCCCCTTAAAAAAAACCGTCAAAATTTTTAATTTTTTTTTTTTTTTTTTTTTTTTTTTTTTATCTATATCCCCTTTTTCCTTCCCCCCTTTCTCCTTTTTCACCCAATCCACCCCCTTTTTTTTTCCCTTCGTTATGTTAAATTTGCTTTATTTTTTTTATTTTTTTTCCTTTCCTTTTTTTTTCCCTTTTTTTCCCCCCCCTTTTTCCCCCCCTTTTTTTTAAAGGGTTTTTGGGGTTTTAGGGGGGGTTTTTTTCCCCCAAAAAACCTTTTTTTTTTTATTTTTTTAACCCCTTTTAAACAAATTTTAAAAATTTTTTATGAAACCTTTTTTAACAAAACCCAAAATTTTCGAAAAAAAAACCCCCAAATCAAAACCCTTTCCCACCACCCCCATTTTAAAGTTTTAAAAACCAAAAAAAACCCTTTTTTTAACTTCGTGGGTTTGGGGTTTTTGCAGGCGCGCGGTGTGTTTTTATTGTGCTGGGTTGCGCGCGCGTTTCCCCGCTTTGTTGTGTGTGTTTTTTTGTTTTGGTTTTGTGTGGTGTGTGCTTTTTAAACTTTATTTTTTAAATGATAACGGGGGTAAATTGGAAAAAGAAAAGATGGTTGTTTTTGTTACATTAACAGCAAAAATGAATCGAGAAAGAAAGAAGAGAAAACATACACACAATTCACGCACGCAACACCAGTCCCACACACTTTCCACCAACCCCAACAAACCAACCACACCACACACAAAACCCCCCACACACAACGTCACACACACCCCCACACAACTTTCCACACAAAACCCCACCATTTCTTTTCTCCCTCTTCTTTTCTGTCTTTTCCTCTCTCGGGTCCTCTCTCCCTCTCTCTCATACTCACTTACAACCCCACCCCCACATTTTCTCTCCCTCTTTTCTCTCTCCCTTCTCTTTTCCCCTCCCCTCTCTAAATCCCCCCACAAAAACCCCACTCCCCTCTGTCTCTTTTTCGCCCCTTGGGGATGGGTAAAAAAAGAAGGGGTGTTTTCATTGTTTGGGTCATTCTCTTTTTCTCTTCTCTCTCTCTTTTTCCTCTCTCTCTCTCTCTCTCTCTCTCTCTCCCCCCCCCCCCCCCCCCCCCCTTCCTCTTTTAAAAAGGGGACTCTCCAAACCCCCTGAGGCTTTTTCTAATGGAAATTAAGGGTGGGGGATTTTTCCCCTTCTCCCGGGGTAACTTAAATTTGCAGACCTGCCGTCCCTTAAATTCCCCCCGTGTATTCCCCCATGCAGAAACCCCCAAAATATGCACATTAAAGATCCCGAAAATTCATTTTAAACGTTGGGTTTGGGTTACGGAAACCCCCAACCCTACCCTTTCCATTCCTAAAGTCGGAATGGGGCCCCCTTTCCAATTTGGGGGGAAAAACCCCGGTCGCGACCACATTTCCTTTGTGGGGAAATCTCGAGTAAAGGGGGGGAAACGGGGGAAAAAAAAGTAAACGTAATTTTGGGTGGTTTCGGGGCCTAGGGGAAAAGCACTCCCTTAGAAAAAAAAAATTTCCGGGGTTTTAAAAAGTGGGTGAGGGTTTTCAAACCCCTTTTGGGGCCAAAAAACTGTTCCCCACCCCACTGGGGCCCCTGAGGGTGGTGGGTGCTAATCTTTCGGATAAGACGATACACTGAGGTTCCGTGTGTTACACACTTAATTTTAGCGCACGTAAAGAACTAAAAGGGGAGTTGTCCTGGCAAAATTCTGTAGGAAAAAAGCCTCTGATGGGAAAAAACGAATACAGTTGCAGAAAGGAAAAGAAAAAAAAAAGTGAGTGGCGCTGCTCTTGTGGCGACGCGCTCTCACCAGGGAGAGCAGCCCGAATTTCACGCAGAGAAATCTGCTATGACATGAAGTGGTATACAATACAGTACAATGCAATTCAATTCAATACAATACAAAACAATGCGGTGCGCTCAAGGAATTAAATTTGAATAGATCATGTCACCCGCTAAGCTGTGTGTCATGGTTGATCAGGGGTTAGGAAATACATTCTCTCTCTCTCTCTCTCTCTCTCTCTTCTCTCTCTTCTCTCTCTCTCTCTCTCTCTCTCTCTCTCTCTTACGCATTCTATAACGTCAGCAATCAAAAATTTGCGTGCGTGTGTGCGTGTGTGTGTGTGTGTGTGTGGTGTGTGTGGGGCGTGCGTGTGTGTGTGTGTGTGAGTGAGTGTGTGTGTGTTTGATTTGAGTGTGCGTGTATGTGTGTGTTTGGAGTGTTGGAGTATTGTGTGTGAGTGTACGTGTGTGTGTACGTGCGTGTGTGTCTTTGTGTGAGGTGTACGCGAGCGCGTGTGTGTGTGTGTGTGTGTGTGTGTGTGTGTGTGTTTACCTTTCCGTTAATCACTCTATCTATGCTGTCAGTCTCGGTATGTCATCGAACGAGAACAACACCTTACAAATAGCTATTGTTTAAAGATCAGGCGATGACACAGAAACAAATTTTGTTTACAAAGATACATGATACGTGGTCAAGAGACCGCGGGTTTTTTGTTACAGTTAAACCGCTGGATGCATAAATAGGTCCGTTATGCCTAGAGAAGACAGACACGCGCTAACTTCGCTACGCGACTTGCGTGCACGCGCGCGCGCGCGCGCACACACGCACTTTCATAGAAAAACATCGGCAAATTAAGCGGCTTTCACATTCAGCTCCGAGTGGGAAGAACGTAATTGAATGCATTGATCACTTAGAGATTCATACAATTGCTGTCAAAGAAAGACAACTCAAGGCATTGTTTTTCAGGATAAGATTAAATGCATTCACAACAAAATTCAGCAAGGATGTTAAATGCTTTTTGTGGTGATATATTTTAAATACCCATATCATACTTGAATGTGGAATTTAAAAACTTATCTCCCTGCCTTTTCTGGAATACCATTGACCCAGTTTTGAAAAATGTAAAGCTAACGTTTGACATTGCTAAAGGTTTATTGTTAAGTCCTATAGGGATTTATTGTAGTTGTAGTTCTGTTTGAAATTTTTTTTTCCTTTTTTTCCCTTCTTTTTCTATTGTTTTTAAAATGTTGTTCTTGATCTGTTTATGTTAAGATACTACTTTTGTATTTCCCTTGTTATTACTCTTTATTACACACACACACACACACACACACACACACCCCACACACACACTCGCACGCAAACACACAGAGTAGATTATCTATCTATCATCTATCTATCCATCTCTTTCATTCAGTCTCCTATTTTAGGGCCCGTCTGGTATCACTTAAAGTGGAAAGACGTTAAAATTGAAGACTTACTTACTTAGCACACACACAACAACACACACCCCACACACACACACACAACACACACACACACACACACCACACACACACACACACAAACACAAATGGCTTATTGGTGGAGATTTCAATGCACATGCCCCATTCGGGGAAAAAGATTGCATTTCGTTACGGGAAAACAGGTTTGTAGAAAACTTTGGTTGATTTTGTCTGTGTTTATTGAATGCGGCAGCGTCACAAGATTCCTGAGTCTTGTACAGAGCGTCAGAAATTTGATTAACTTTGTGTCACCGATACTTGTTCCTGATTGTGATTGGTCAACCATAAAGATACTCTAGGAAGTGATCATTTACCTATAATTATAACCTTTAATAACCAATTATGCCAATGGGGATATTACAAAGGCCCAAAGTACCAAAATATAATTATAAGCGTGCTGACTGGGAAGGTTTAAACTTTATTCTTGCTTTTATTTTACAGAGTGCATGGGACACTAATGACATAGATCAAATGTATTCTGACATAACAAGTAACATACTGCAAGTGCCAATATGTCTTTTCCCTAGATGTCATTCAGAAAAATCTATCAAACTTTTGGGAAATGTCTGGTGGACACAAGCCTGTGAGGAAGCTGTCAAAAAAAAACATTTAATGCAAAAAGATTTCTCAAAAAAAAATCGCTAGTAACCATGTTGAGCAGAAAAAGGCTAAAAATACTGTAACATGGTCTAGCACAAGCTAAAAAACAGTATTGGTCTCTTTTTGCAGAAGTGAAATTTCAAATCTTTAAAGACATTCAGAAAGTATGGACAAAATTTAATGAAATGACAAAGGTATACACTTGCCATCTTGCCCAAATTTTCTAGAAACAAAGAGTTTCCATTAGTGCAGAAAAGGCTGAGGCATTTGCCACGATGTTTTCAGATCCCATTGCGTAAGGGGGTCTATGGGCCCTTAAACGCAGAACATTCAGAAGTAAAGAAGAAGCCCAAAAATGAATATGTAGCCAGTGCTGATAAACTCTTTTATCAATGCTCCAATTACATCCAGGAAGTAAGAGATGCTATTTTGTCACTTCCTAGTAAGAAAAACACCCGTTGGAGCTGACGAAATTTTCCCAAATTTGATATGATAAAAAATTACCAGAAAAATTTCATTATAATATTTATAACTTTTTTGTAAATGCTGGGTCCAGGGTGTCATTCCAGTACAGTGGAAACAGTCTTTGTGGTACCATCCACAAGCAAGGAAAGCCAAGAAAATAAAGCTAGTTACAGGCCCATGCATTGACCTCACATACGGGAAAAGCTCATGGAGAGAGTTGTTTTTGCAAGGTTATTATACTATTGCCAGAAGAATAACATTATTGCAAGCAACCAAGCGGGTTTCAGCGAGGTAGATCTTCTATTGATAATTTAGTCAAACTTACAATCCATGTAAAAACAACGATTTGCCGTAGAAAAAATGTCCTTGCAACGTTTTTTGACATAAATAAAGCTATGATCAATTTGGGCATGCAAAGTTTTTAAAGTAAGTTGAGAAAATTGCCTTTCTGGTAACTTTTCATTACATCAAGAGCTTCCTTAACAATAGATCTATTCAAGTAAAGGTTTAGAAACAACTACTCAAATCCAAAAAATCTTGTTATGGGCTTACCACCAAGGCCCCGTTATAGCACCAGTTCTCTTTAATATCCTGTTACATGATCTTCCTAGCCCTTTGTCTCAGAACGTTGTCTTAGTACAATATGCAGACGACTATGCATGTGGATGAATGTTACCATAAACAAAAACACCAAAAAGGTCTTTAATTTTATATTAAAAACTTTACCAAAAGTTCTTGATAATTTAATAAGTACATAATTGAAAATGGCCTAAAATTATTACAGAAAAAAACGCATTGATGCTTTTTAACATGGTGGTAATCCAGAAAACTTGCCTGTTTTAAAATTGAAAATGAGATCTTTGAATATAAACATTTAAATAAGTTTTTAGGTGTTTTTCTTTCCTCAAAGTTAACTTGGAATGCCATATTGAATATATCTTAACTAAAGGAAGAAAATTTTTGAATCTGCTAAAAATTGTACAAAAGCAGTTTTGGGGGGACAAGACATTACAGTTTGAACTTTTATCTACTTCTCTAATTAGATCTTTAAAACATCATATGGACAAGAAGTCTTTTTTAGCGCCCTAAGTATTTACTTAAAGAAGCTTCAAAGTGTAGACTGTAAGGATATAGACTCGCTCTAGGTGTACCATTTCATGCTCTGCACTTGATTTCATATAAAGAAATTGGAATGACACCACTTGATGAATACCGACAACTTGTAGTGCCAAATTATTTGAGGGAAATTCTACATCTGAAAACTTTGCTTCAGAAGAATAAAAATGAGGTCTGAAACTGATTTTCCCAAAAAAGCCCGAAACATAAAATCATTGATGACAATAAGTACATTACACATCAGATCTTTATGGCGTTCTGAAATTTCAAAATATGATGTAGACCACAAAGGGGAATTCCAGTTTGTCCTGCTTGGGAATGAAACAAGCTCAATTTGATGTTGATTATACAAAATGAAAAAGAATGAGAATCCAAATATAATGGCAGTTATGTTTATTTACATATACAACATAATTACTGTCATTGTCTTAAAATTTATACAGATGGTCACTTTTAGACAATCATCAGCAGGTTCAGCATTTGTCATACCAGCACTAAAAATAAAAAGTCATATTTATGTTGGTAAAAATCGATCAGTTTTTACAGTGAACTGATCGCTATTGTCATGGCTTTGAATTTCATTTTAGATCATCCATACTCTTTCTTTCATATATTACTTTGTGTGGATTTCAAAATCAGTACCTATATGCCTTAAAGTCTTCAACTTATAAGCAACCTACTAAACTTATACTAAACGTTAAATACTTCATAAATCATCTGCGTTTTAAAAGGAATCCATGTTTCCTTTTGCTGGATACCTTCACATATAGGATTATTTTCTAAAAAAATGGGCTGATCGGGCTGCGAAGAAAGGTGCACGTAATGAAAAGGGGTCTATAGAATTGCATGTCCCTTATCCATTGCAGAGGCGTATCGGTTGTTAGGAAGCATTTCCCTAAACAAATTTATAAAAAAAGCATCAGCAAAATAAATCCGTTTTTACATTCAACTCCCAGTAGTAATAGAGTGTTGAA
>CM054162.1:11914388-11916888 GCA_028751875.1 Rapana venosa
ATATATATATATATATATACATATATATATATATAATATATATATATATATATATATATATATATATATATATGTGTGTGTGTGTGTGTGTGTGTGTGTGTGTGTGTTATAGTATAATATTGATATAATATATATGATATAATATATATATATATCTTTTATTATGAGGATAATGGAGTAGGCACTCATGTGCTTTTTTCATACAGTCCCCATGTGTATGAAGTTTTGTAAGTTTTGTCATCCGTTCCCACCGGCACACAATGGCCTACTCTTCCGAAAAGCGGAACGGGTTTTAACGTGTGCGCAAGATGTTCTGCGTGCGTTCGCACACGGGACCTCGGTTTATTGTTTCATCCGAAGGACTTGTGTGTGTGTGTGTGTGTGTGTGTGTGTGTGTGTGTGTGTGTGTGTGTGTGTGTGTGTATTTATGTATGTATGTATATGTGTGTGTCACTGATTCATATACTACAATTTTGAGAAGAAAGTGGATATAAGTTTATAATTTATCTGATCCAGCTGATTGGTTTGATACCAAAACACATTTAAGGAAACATTATTATAGCGATTCTCAGCCTCTTTAGAAGTACGAACATTTTGATGTTCCACAAAATGACCGCCGATGAATACTAACGTTCAAATGACAATAAAATCAAAATTGAAAAAGATACTCGAACTTTGTTTTGTGCATCTTTTTCAGCGATTTCATCAAAATGATGTAGACACAAAATCCCTAAAATTTGTCAAATTCATGGTTTTTTCTCATGTGCTGTCACATATTCTAAAAATTATAACCTGACTGATTGCTATAACTATAAAAGTAACCCTCAATTGAGATGTCATGGTGTTTCTTGGTTTACCCAAAATCTTATTCAGAAAGTCACATATATTCACATAATACAGAAGCGTATCAACAAGTTACAGGCTTACTGTGTGCTCAAAGGGAATAATGTGTTCAGCTTTGTCAATAGGCAGCTGGTACACTAATAAAACCCATTCCGCTTTTCGGAAGAGTAGGCCATTGTGTGCCGGTGGGAATGAATGACAAACTGTACAAAACTGCATACACACGAGGACTGGATGTAAAAAAAAAGCACACGAGTGCTTATTCCATTATCCTCAAAATAAAAGGATAAATAAATGATGACTTTTGATCTGAAACATTTTGACAACTACAACTTTCAAAACTCTCTCTCTCTCTCTCTCTCTCTCTCTCTCTCTCTCTCTCTCTCTCTCTCTCTCTCTCTCTCTCTCTCTCTCTCTCTCTCTCTCTCCTTCCTGTCATTGATATAACTATTCATTAACTGTAAAACTCCAATTGTGAGCCACTCTGCGATCATCATCTGTCTTCAACATGATTGGTCGTTTGATCGCTGACATTTTATAAAACCGATACTGATTGGTCGACAGGGTGTCACGTGCTCTGCTGACGTCAACGAGTGCTCAGAATATGCCGGTACAGACAGAGGCTGCCAGAACGGGGCTACCTGTGTTAACCTGCATGGAAGTTTCAGGTATGTAGATCTTGTCATAGTTTACCTGACTGCTGCAGTACTGAGTGGGAGATAGCAGGGGAAGGAGTAAGAGTTTTGCTGTCCAGCTTTTGTGGGTGTTTGTTTGTTAGTTCGTTGGTGTGTGTGTGTGTGTGTGTGTGTGTGTGTGTGTTGTGTGTGTTTGTGTGTGTGTGTGTGTGTGTGTGTTGTGTGTGTGTTTCATTATGAAAATTATAACCATTATCACCATCATCATTATCATTGTTATTACTACTACTACTGCTGCTGCTGTTGCTGCTGCTGCTGCTACTATCACTTTTATTACTATTACCCCTCCTCCTTCTCCTCCTACCACTACTTCAACAACAACAACAACTACTACTACTACTACTACTACTACTACTACTACTACTACTACTACTACTACTACTACTACTGCTGCTGCTGCTGCTGCTGCTGCTGCTGCTGCTCTGTCTCCTACAACTCCTCCTCCTACTACTACTACCACCACCACTACTACTACCACTACTACTACTCCTACTCCTCCTATTACTATTACTCTTCCCTCTCCTCCTCCCACCACTACTACCACTATTACTACTACTACGTCTCCTCCTCCTTCTACTCCTACTACTATCACCATCATCATCATCATCATCATCACCACCACCACCACCTCATCATCATCATCATCAATCATACCATCATCGTCAACAATATCATCATCATCATCATCATCATCGTCATTATACTCATCACCGCCACCCCGATCATGTTTCCCCCGCCAGGTGTGACTGTGCCCCCAACTGGTTCGGGGTGCTGTGTACCTCGGCAGCCAACGACTGTAGCG
Source organism: Rapana venosa (assembly GCA_028751875.1). NCBI lineage: Eukaryota > Metazoa > Mollusca > Gastropoda > Neogastropoda > Muricidae > Rapana > Rapana venosa. The sequence goes on from CM054162.1 coordinate 11,916,729, forward strand.
GAGCAACACACCAGGCGCTGTGCGGCCATGGCACCTGTGTCAACTCCCCCAACACACGCGCTGGATCCGTGAGTGAAGGGGGGGGGGGGTGGCAGGGGAGAGGGAGGGGGAGGAGGGGGGAGAGGGGGAGGGAGGGGGAGAGGGGGAGGGAGAGAGAGAG
>CM054162.1:11924388-11926888 GCA_028751875.1 Rapana venosa
TACGAAAAGCGGAACAGGATTTAACGTGTGCGCAAGATGTTCTGCGTGCGTTCGCACACGGGGCCTCGGTTTATAGTCTCATCCGAAGGACTTTGGGGAGAGTGGAGTCTGCACTGATGTTAACTCCAGGGGAAAATATCCCCTTGAACGGGAATCGAACCCGGGTCGTCTAACGGGTGGCGTTGTTCTTGTGACGACGTGTTCTGCCTAGAGAGAGTAGCTCATATTTCAGTTAGAGAAATGTGTTCCGTGACTGAAAGTGCATTACACTACAATAACATACAATACAAACTTACACCTTCACACATAACATCAGAAGAATAAAAAAAAAGCAACATCATATCTTCTCAGCTTAAGACGCGCAGTTTGTTACAGAGACACGCACACACAGTCTACCAGTACAATACGTCAGTATGTAGACATGACAATGTCCCAAAGTTTGAAACAGAAAAATGAAAGTAATTACCAAACACACGCGCAACAACAAAAGAGAGACGCGGTTGGATCAGAGTAAGAAATAGCTTTTTGAAGATCACCCAGTAGGGTTTACTTCTAGGCCTGTTCCATAAATCCTATCTGTTCCTACTTTTCAACAGCATCCTTCATCTCCTTCATCACCACCTAGGAAAAAACACCACCCACCTAAACAAACAAAAACAAAAACACACACACACAAACACACACAGACACACACACACCTACACACACACACACACACACACACACACACACACACACACCTACACACACACACCTACACACAAACACTACACACACACACACACAACACAAAACACTACACACACACACACCTACACACACACACACCCACAAAACAACACACACAACACACACACACACACACACACACACCCTACACACCCCTACACACAAACACACACACACACAGTCACACACACACACTACACACACACACACACACACACCTACACACACACACACACACACACACATCTACACACACACACACACACACACACACACACACACACAAAAGAGAGTCACGAAAATGTTTGTGTACGTGACAGGCCTCGGGAAACAGCTACACTTGCGCCTGTCAGGCTGGCTACTCGGGTCGCAACTGTGACAGCGACGTCAACGAGTGTGACAACAACCCCTGTCAGAATGGCGGCACGTGCAGCAACACGGTGGGCAGCTTCACCTGCCAGTGCACCTCCGACTTCACTGGCCCTACCTGCCAGGAGGCACAGCAAGGTGTGTGTAGGTGTGTGTGTAGGTGTGTGTGTGGGGGGGGGGGGGTGGGGGGGGTAGGTGTGTGTGTTTGTAGGTGTGTGTGTGTGTAGGGGGGTGGGGGTGTGTGTAGGGGTGTGGGTGTGTAGGTGTGTGTAGGGGTAGGTGTGTGTGTAGGGGTGTGTGTGTGTAGGGTTGTGTGTGTGTGGGGGGGGGGGGGGGTTGTGTGTGTAGGGTGTGTGTGTGTAGGTGTGTGTGTTTGTGTGTAGGTGTATGTGTGTGTGTCTGTGTAGGGGTGTGTGTAGGTTTGTGTGTGTTTGTGTGTGTGTGTAGGTGTGTGTGTGTGTAGGTGTGTGTGTTGTGTGTGTAGGTGTTTGTGTAGGGGGGTGTGTGTGTAGGTGTGTGTAGGTGTTTGTGTAGGGGTGTGTGTGTGTGTAGGTGTGTGTCTGCGTGTGTGTCTGCGTGTGTGTGTATGTGTTGTGTGTGTGTGAGGGGCCCTGCACTGCTGCTGGGTCACTTAGATGGTGGTAAAGTAGTGAGGCAATTCTAACCTTGAGGAACTAAATGATGGATGTACAATAATGACTTTTTGACCATGATGATCTTTGATGATGATGATGGTGACAATAATGACGGTCATGTGCAGGGTGTGGCGGGTACCTGAACACACCCCGAGGATCTCTCAGCTTCCCCCGGGTACGAGGTCAGAACTACACCCACGGACTCAGCTGCGCTTGGCTGATCACTACCTCCAACGACAAGGTGAGTGCCCTTGTTCCACTTTTTGCTCACACACACACACACATACGCACACACACACACACATATTTTTTTTATATCGAGGATAATGGAATAAGCACTCGTGTGCTTTTTAGATCCAGTCCCCGTGTGTATGCGGTTTTGTAAAGTTTGTCATCTGTTCCCACTGGCACACAATGGCCTTACTCTTTCGAAAAGCAGAACAGGATTTAACGTGTTGCGCAAGGTGTTCTGTATGCGTTCGCACACAGGGCCTCGGTTTATAGTCTCATCCGAAGGACTTTGACATTCAGTTCGCTTTTTTGTGTGTCAAACTGGGAAGAAAGGGCGAGGCTGGGAATCGAACCCAGAACCTCACGGTTTACTTGTTGGCAGGAAAACGTCTTAACCATCCTGCGACCTGCCTTCATACGCATGCACACGCATGCACACGCACGCAAAAGTCCTTCGGATGAGACAATAAACCGAGGTCCCGGTGTGTGAACGCATGTAGGACATCTTGCACACACACGTTAAAACCTGTTCCGCT
>CM054162.1:11934388-11944388 GCA_028751875.1 Rapana venosa
AAAACCGCATACACACGGGGACTTCCATTAACCTCGATATAAAAAAAAGTCATCTGAGCGCTTTGATTTGTTGCTTTACAAGATTCAGCGCTATATGAATTCCATAAAAGGTAAAAAAGGTAAAGGTGTCCCATAACCTATAAGGTCGGAAGGGAGCGAGGCGTCAGAAACCTCAGCTTCTCCAAGGGCCAGCATATTGAGGGCGGCAGCGCCCATCTCCTCTCCCTCGCTGCTTTACCTTCCCTGAACCTAAAGAGGGCAGGTACCCATTTACAGCTGACTAAAAAAAAAACCCCAGAGTATTAAATTTTCTAAATCGAATTGCTGAACACAGGGTCTGAACACCAGCATGATGTTCATTCACTCCATTGGTGGGAGAGAGCGGGGAGGTGCTCCGACCACTGAGCTATACCCATCTCCGTCACGACCACTACCACCCAACAACAAAAAACCAAATATGAACGAATCCCTCTTTGCTCCCGTGTTGTCTTGCAGCGGGTGACGGTTGCGGAGGGGAGCTGACGGGAGCGGCGGGAACGGTCACCTCCCCGAACTACCCCGGGGCGTATGACCACAACGCGGAGTGTGTGTGGGTGATCACGGCCAACAGCACAGACACCCTGGCCCTTACCTTTACCGCCTTCGACCTGGAGGCTCACTCTTCCTGCACCTACGACTACTTGGAGGTTCGGTGTTGTGTTGTGTGTGGGGGTGGGGTGTGTGGTGGGGTGGGGTGTGTGGTGGGGGGGTGTGGGTGGGGGGGTGTGGGGAGGGGTGGGTGGGTGTGGTGTGGGGTGGGGGTGTGGGGAGGGGGGGGTGTGGGGGTGTGGTAGGGTGGGGGTGTGGGGAGGGGTGGGTGGGTGTGGTGGGGGTGGGGGGGTGTGAGTGGGGTGGGTTGGTGTGGTGTGGTGGTGGGTGGGGTGGGTTGGTGGTTGGTGTGGTGAGGTGGGGTTGGTGTGGTGTGGTGGGTTGGTGTGTGGTGGTGGGTGTGGTTGGTGTGTGTGGTGGTGGGTGTGGTGTGGTGGGTGGTGGTTGTGTGTGTGTGGTGTGGTGTGGTGTGGTGGTGGGTGGCGTATATTTGAAGGGTGGTGTGGTGTTTGGCGTGGTGTGTGGTTTGCTGTGGTGTGGTGTGTGGTGGGGTATAGTGTTAGTGTGGTGTGGTGTGTGGTTTGCTGTGGTGTGGTGTGGTGGGGTGGAGGGTTTTGGAAGCTAGGGGTATTGTGTGGTGTGATATGGAGTGGTGTAGTGTGGTGTGGTATGGTATGGTGTGGTGTTATATGGAGTGGTGTGGTATGGTGTGATGTGGTATGGTCAAGTCAAGTCAAGTCAAGTCAAATTTTTATTTCCAGATGGCACATTGAATGTGTGTGCTTGTGTGTGGTATGGTGTGGTGATGTGTGGTTTGGTGTTATGTGGTGCGGCGTGGTGTGGTGTGATACAGTGTTGTGTCGTGTTTTATGGTGTGGTCCGATGTCATGTAGATCGTCAAAATGACACTCCTCTTTGTGTCATGAAGTAAATCTTGCCGAGGGCTTTTAAAAAAGAAAGAAAGAAAGAAAGATGCCAGGGTAGAAAGTTATTGCTAGTTCGGTATCATTTATTTAGGCATATTCTAATGCTCTCACGCACACTGTTTTAAAAAAACAACTTTAATATGACCCCCTCCCAAAAAACCCCACAAAAAACAACAACAACCCAACCTAAAACAAATATAAATGAAAACAACCATATGCATGCACGCACTCACTCACTCACACACACACACACACACACACACACACACACACACACACACACACACACACACACACACACACACACACGCCCGCACGCACGCACACACACACACACCACACACACACACACACACGCCCGCACGCACGCACGCACGCACGCACACACACACACACACACACACACACACCACCACACACACAGAGGGACAGACAGAAAGAGACAGACAGACACAGACAGGCATAAAACCCGCAAAAAGGCTCATTTTTGGTAATATGTATCGGTTAAAACAACCTTTTCTTTAAAAAAAAAATCATATTTATTTGTTAGGTTCGTGACGGTGGAAACGAAACTGCTCCCTTGCTGGCCAAGCTGTGCGGGTCTCAGACGCCCTCCACTATTTTCTCCACCGGCCAACAGCTGTTCCTCAAGATGCGTACCGATCATTCCGTCTCTGGCAACGGTTTTAGTGCTTCCTGGGACACTTGTAAGTGTGTGTGTGTGTGTGGGGGGGGGGGAGGTGGGGGAGTTGTGTGTGTGTGTGGAGGGGGAACTCGTGGTATGGTATACACACACACACAACACACACACACACACACACACACACACACACACATACACACGCACACACACACACTACTCTCTCTCTCTCTCTCTCTCTCTCTCTCTCTCAGACACACACAGACACACACACACCCTAACCCCCCGCCCCCCCCACACACACACACACCCCGCACCCCCCCCTCCACCCCCCACACACCACCACCACACCCACCACACACCCTCCACAAAAATCAACCACACACACTATAATATAATATAATATAATATAACACAACACAACACAACACAACACAACACAACACCACACCACACCACACCACACCACACCACACCACTTCACACCACACCACACCACACCACACCACACCCCACACCACACCACACCCACTCCACACACACCACTCCACACCACACACACAACACAACACAACACACCACACCACACCACACCACACCACACCACAACAACACAACACAACACAACACAACACAACACAACACACTACTAACAGCCTTGCTGCCTGTAACGTAACGTCCTGTGGATTTTCAGCGTGCGACAACACACCACACCACAACACAAAACACCACACCACAACACAACACACCACACACCACACCACACCACACCACACCACACCACAACACAACACAATACAACACACTATAACAACCTTGCTGCCTATTAACGTCCTGTGGATTTTCAGCGTGCCACAACACACCACACACACACCACAACACAACACAACACAACCACACCACACCACACCACAACACACCACACCACACCACACCACAACACAACAACACACCACAACACAACACAACACAACCACAACACAACTACTAACAGCCTTGCTGCCTATTAACGTCCTGCGGATTTCAGCGTGCGACAACACACCACACCACACCACAACACACTCAACACAACCCACACCACAACACCCCACAACACAACACAACAACACACACACCACAACACAACACAACACAACACAAACACAACACACTACTAACAGCCTTGCTGCCTGTTACGTAACGTCCTGCGGATTTTCAGCGTGCGGCGGAACGTTCACGGCAGAAAGCGGGGTGCTGCAGTCGCCCTTCTTCCCCAACTCCTACCCGCACGACAGGCAGTGCGACTACCTCATCAACCTACCCGACTCTAGGGTCGCCATCCTCACCTTCACCAACTTCTCCATCGAAGACTCCAGTACCTGTCTCTACGATTCTCTCAGGGTAAAAGAAAAAAAAAAAGAAAAATTAAAAAAAAAAAAAAAATGGTGGTGGAGGGAGTGTGTGTGGGGTGGGGGGGGGGGGAGGTGTAGGTGTGGTGAGGAGTGGTGGGGAGTGTGGGGGTGGGAGGGTTGGGTTGTGTGGTTATTTTATTTATATTTATTTATTTATTTATTTATTCTTGTATATTGAGGATAATCGAATAAGCACGCATGCGCTTTTTTTTTATTATTAAAAAACATCTAGTCCCCCGTGTATATGCGGTTTTTTGTAAATTTTGTCATCTGTTTCCACCGGCACACAATGAATGGCCTACTCTTCCGAAAAGCGGAACAGGATTTTAACGTGTGCGCAAGATGTTCTGCATGCGTTCGAGTTAGAGTTGGAGAGGGGGATGGGTGGTTTGGGTGTGGATGGGGTTCGGTTCTCTAGCGAGGGCTCCAGTATCTACCTACACCAGTACCTACGATTTTCTCCAGGTAAAATAATAGAGTGGGGGGGTGGGGGGGTAGAGTTGGGGAAGGGGGGGTGGTTTGGGGTGGGTGTGGTTCGGTTCTCTAAATTGTGTGTGTGTGTGTTTTCTTGTGGGGGATGGGTGGGGAGGAGGGGCTGGTGTGTGTGTGTGGATGGGGGGGGGGTTCTTCTTCTTTCTACTGTGCGAGTGTATGGGTCTTGGGTTTAATTTATTATCATAGGATGTAATCCCTAAGGGCGGGGATTGGATGTAAAATAAAAAAAAACCCACGTGGGTGCTTATTCATTATCCTCGAATTAAAAGAATTTGTCACTGTCATTGTCGAGGACGCCAGTATACTTCACCAGTACCTGTCACTACGAGACAGAAAGCGGGGGGTCCTCGAAATAAAAGAATAAATAAAGAAATATATCTATCTATATACATACACACACACACAGACACACACATATATATATATATGTATATATATATATATATATTATATATATATATATATATATAAAGGTAAAGGACTCCCATAACCTATAAGGTCGTAGGGCAGCGAGGCGTCAGAGACCTCACTTCTCTAGAGGCCAGCATATTGAGGGCGGCGGCGCCCATCTCCTCTCCCTCGCTGCTTTACCTTCCCTGACCCTAAAGAGGGCAGGTACCCATTTACAGCTGGGGGAACTGTACTGAAGCCAAGGCGCGCAAACGGTCACCCATCCAACTGGTAACCACGCTCGACGCTGCTTAACTTGGCTGGGGGGAAAGCGAGTGCTCCGACCACTGAGCTATCCCGTCCCCATATATATATATATATATATATATATATATATATATATATATATATATATATAATATATTTTTTTTTTTTTTTTTTTTTTTTTTTTATCTATATAACTTTAAGTCACGTCAGATTTCTCTGCGTGAAATTCGGGCTGCTCTCCCGGGGAGAGCGCGTCGCCACAGAGCAGCGCCACCCTTTTTTTCTGTCTACAACTGCATTTGTTTCCCTATCAGAGTGGCTTTTTTCTACATAATTTTGCCAGGGACAACCCTCTTGTTGCCGTGGTTTTTTTTACGTGCGCTAAATAATTTTTGTGTAACACACGGGACCTCGGTTTATCGTCTCATCCGAAAGACTAGCGCCCAGACCACCACTCAAGGTCTAGTGGATGGGGAAAAATTTTCGGGTCCAAACGGGATTTGAACCACCGCCCACTTCCGACCCGGACTTTTCGCTTTCTAGACAGGCGCGTTACCTCTAGACCACCGATCCACCATATATATATATATATATACTGATGGATTATTTTGTCCGTTGTCTCTATAACAGATCTACAACGGCGGAAGCGCGCAGTCTCCTCAGCTGGGTCAGTACTGTGGCAGCTCCCCTCCCCCTGTCACTCGATCCACGGGCAACATGATGTTCCTCCGCTTCATTACCGATGGCTCTGTGACCAACACCGGCTTCAGGGCAACCTACACCTCAGAAGTCCACAGTGAGTTTTCTGGGTAGCGTGGGGGTGGTGGTGGAGTAGGGGTGTGGGGGTGGTGAGGGTGGTGGGTGGGGGGTTGGGAGGGGTGTGGTGGGGGTGGTGGTGTGGGGGGGTGGGGTGGTGGTGGTGGTGGTGGAGTGGGGGGGGTTGGGTGGTGGTGGTGGTGTGGATTCGTGTGTGTGTGTGTGTGTGTGTGTGTGTGTGTGTGTGTGTGTGTGTGTGTGTGTGTAAGGGGAGGATGGGGGGTGGTGGGGGTGGATTCATGTGTGTGTGTGTTTAAGGGGAGGATGGAGGGGGGGTGGTGGGGTGTGATGTGGAGTGGAGTTGGGTGGGGTGGCGGTGTGTGTGTGGTGTGGTGTGTGTGTGTGTGTGTGTGTGTTCGTTTGTGTGTGTGTGTGTGTGTGACTACTTGTGTGCTCACACACACACACAACACACACACACACACACACGCCATCATCACCACCACCACCACCAACACCACACCACCACCAACAACAACACCACACCACCACCACCACCAACAACAACAACAAACAACCACCACCACCACACATCACACACATCACCACCACCAACAACACACCACACCACCACCACTATCACCACGACCACCAACAACAACACCACACCACCACCACCACCACCAACAACAACAACAACAACACCACACTACACCACCACCACGCCACCACCACTATCACCACCACTACCACCACCAACAACACAACACACCACCACCACCATCACACCACACCACCACCACCACACCACACCACCACACCACCATCACATCACACCACACCACCACCACACCACCACCAACACCACCACCAACACCACCACCACCACAAAACCCCAACAAACATACTCTACATCCTCCAAAAAACAACCACCCTCACACAAACTTCTGTTTCACTTCTTTCTTCTTCTTCTTCTTCTCCTCTCTTCTTCTCTCTTCTTCTTCTCCTCCTTCTTCTTCTTCTTCTTCTTCTTCTTCTCCTTCTTCTTCTTCTTTCTTCTTCTTCTTCTTCTTCTTTCTTCTTCTCTCTCTCTCTCTCTTCTCTCTACTTCAAAACAGTACCAGGGTGTGGCGGCACCTACACAGCCACCTCGGGTAACTTCACCAGCCCCGGCCACCCGGATCAGTACCCGCATGGAGTCACCTGCCTGTGGCACATCAGCGTTCCTGCCGGGCTGGTGATTCAGCTCACCTTCCACACCTTCCACCTGGAGGCTGGATCCTGCACCTATGACTACGTGGAGATCTACGATGGGGACCTGAGCGCCAACGCCACGCGCATGGGAGACAGGTGAGGAAGGGAGGGACGGGACGGGATGGTAGCCTAGTGGTTAGAACATTGCGCTCGCAATCTCGACGGGATGGGATAGTAGCCTAGTGGTTAGAAGAACATTGCGCTCGCAATCTCGACGGGATGGGATAGTAGCCTAGTGGTTAAAAGAACATTGCGCTCGCAATCTGACGACCCCAGGGATCGATTTCCTGTTCAAGGGGGGGATATTTTTTTCCCCCCTGGAGTTGTTTTTTACATCAGTGCAGACTCCTCCACTCTTTCCCCAAAAAGTCTTTAAGATGAGACTATAAAACGAGGACCCCGTGTGCGTGCGAACGCACGCAGAGCATCTTGCGCACATGTTAAATCCTTGTTCCGCTTTTCGGAAGAGTAGGCTATTGTGTGCCGGTGGGAACAGATGACAAAATGTACAAAACCGCATACACACGGGGATTGGATGTAAAAAAAAAAGCACATAAGTGCTTATTCCATTATCCTTGATATAAAAGAATAAAAGAATATGTACAAAAAATTTTAAAATGAGGGAGTGAGTTGGTGAGTAAGCGAGTGAGTAGATAGATGGATGGATAGATGAAGTAAGTGAGTGAGCGAGGGAATGAGTGAGGTTTTTTTAAAAATTGTATTCTTTATTTCGAGGGTAATGGAATAAGCACTTATGTGCTGGGGGGGTTTTAACATCCAGTTCCCGTGTGTATGCGGTTTTGTAAATTCTGTCATCTGTTCCCACCGGCACATGATGGCCTATTCTTACGAAAAGCGAAACAGTAGTGAATGAGTAGATAGATGGATGGATAGATAGATGGAGTAAGTGAGTAAGATAAATGGATGGATTACGAAATAATAACGATAACGATTTTTGGTAATAGATAGACAATTTTTTGTGTTAGATGGCCTATGGCTAGAAGACTGTGATGGATAGATGAGGAGTAGATAGATGGATGGATAGATGGAGTGAGATAGATGGAGTAGATAGATAGGATGGATAGATGGAGTGAGTAGATGAGTAGATAGATGGATGGATAGATGGAGTGAGTAGATAGATGGATGGATAGATGGAGTGAGTAGATAGATGGATGGATAGATGGAGTGAGTAGATAGATGGATGGATAGATGGAGTGAGTAGATAGATATGGATAGATGGATTGAGTAGATAGATAAAGTGAGTAGAAAGATGGATGGATAGATGGAGTGAGTAGATAGATGGATGGATAGATGGAGCGAGTAGATAGATAGATGGATAGATAAAGTGAGTAGATAGATGTATGGATAGATGAAGTGAGTAGATAGATGGATGGATAGATGGAGTGAGTAGATAGATGGATGAATACATGGAATGAGTAGATGAGTAGATGGATGGATAGATGAAGTGAGTACCAACACACACAACACAACACAACACAACACAACACAACACACACACACACACACACACACACACACACACACACACACACACACACACACACACAGAGTAACGCACTAAGGCAAAGGGTGGAGAAGGAGGCTGATTGAAAGTATAGAGAGATATAAAGATCTAACAATGAACTTTGTTCTGGAATATTTAACTCTTTTTTTTCAAGATGGGCACTGTTCTTATCAGAAGATTTCAATAATTTTCAACAGAGATTGTGGAGGGCACAGTTTTCATCAGAATATTTTGATAGTTCTTTCCCCTTCTTTTTGTTAGCCTTGTTTAGTTTCCAGATATTTTTGTGGGTACTATTCTCACCAGAATATTGTACAGCTTTGTTTAGTACCCATATATAGTTTTGGGTACTATTCTCACCAGAATATTGTACATAAAAAACTTTTTTCTTTCCACTTTTTAAAGATTTTGTCGATGGCACCGTTTTCACCAGAATCTTCCTTCTTTTAAAGACAAAAATTGAGGTTGGCGCTGTATTCGTCAGAACGTTTCGGGTTCTCTTTCTGCTTTCAGTGGGATAAATATTTCCTGTGTTTTTCAGATATTGTGACAGACACACTCCCCCGGCCTTCACCTCCTCGAACAACTACATGACGGTCAAGTTCCAAGCCGACAGCAGCATTGCCCGAACTGGCTTCACTGCCTCCTACATCACACTGAATGCCGCTACAGGTGTGTGTGTGTGTGTGTGTGTGTGTGTGTGTGTGTGTGTGTTGGGGGGTGGGGGGTGATTGTTGTGTGTGTGTGTGTGTTGGGGGGTGATTGTGGGGGTGTGTGTGTGTGTGTGTGTGTGTGTGTGTGGGTGGGTGGGTGCGTGCGTGCGTGCGTGTGTGTGTGTGTGTGTGTGTGTGATAGTCGTGTGTATGTGAGTGGGGGGGGGGGGTGTTTTGTGTGTGTGTGTGTATGGGGGGGGGGGGGGGGGTTGGAGTGCGTGTGTGTGTTTTGGATGTGTGTGTAATAGGATGTGTGATAGTGTGTGTGTGACAGTGAGTGTGTGTGTGTATTTTGCGAGGGGTTGTGTGTGTGTGTACGGGGACGGGATAGCTCAGTGGTCGGAGCACTCGCTTTCCCCCAGCCAAGTTAAGCAGCGTCGAGCGTGGTTACCAGTTGGATGGGTGACCGTTTGCGCGCCTTGGCTTCAGTACAGTCCCCCAGTTCACCCAGTTGTAAATGGGTACCTGCCCTCTTTAGGGTCAAGGAAGGTAAAGCAGCGAGGGAGAGGAGATGGGCGCCGCTGCCCTCAATATGCTGGCCCTAGAGAAGTGAGGTCTCTGACGCCTCGCTCCCCTACGACCTTATAGGTTATGGGACTCCTTTACCTTTACCTTGCCTCTTTGTCACGGCCGTGTTGTTGGATTGGTGTTGCAGCTTGCAGCAGAGTGCTGTACAGCGAGACTGGGGTCTCACCTCTCCCGGGTACCCCAACCAGTACCCCAACAACCGCAACTGCACCTGGCAGATCATAGCCCCTGCCAACCGGCAGATCAGACTCAACACTACAGCTTTCCACCTGGAGGGCTGCCCTCACGACCGCCTGATTATCAGGTAGGTCCAGTACCTTACTGCTTCTTCAGGTGTGGGTGTGGGTGTGGGTGTGTGTGTGTGGTGTGGGTGGGTGGGTGGGGGGTGGGGGGGGGTGTATGTGTGTGTGTGGGTGTGTGTGTGGGGGGGTGAGTGTGTGTGTGTGTGGGGGGGGGGGGGGTGAGTGTGTGGGTGTAGGAGTGGATGTGTGTGTGTGTGGGGGGGGGGGGATGTCTTGTGTGTGTGT
>CM054162.1:11949388-11954388 GCA_028751875.1 Rapana venosa
TAGTGTGTGTGTGTGTGTGTGTGGTGTGTTGTGTGTGTGTGTGTGTGTGTGTGTGTTGTGTGTGATTCAGATTCAGATTCGATTCAGTTCAATTCAGAATCTTTTATTGCCATTTAATTAAGTCATGTGACTTAGTTGACACAACAAAAAACAGAGCGTTGATGGTGTATGTTGTGTGTGTGTGGTGTGTGGGGGGGGGGGGGGTGGTGGTGGTGGGTTTGGTGTGGGGGGGGGGGTGTGTGGGGTGTGTGTGTGTGTGTGTGTGAGTGTGATTCAGATTCAGATTCTTCAGAATATTTTATTGCCATTTAATTAAGTCATGTAGACTTAGTTGACACAACAAAAAACAGAGCCGTTGATGGGTGTTGTGTGGGTGGGTGGGGGGGGTGGGGGTTGTGGTGGTGGTGGGTTTGGTGTGGTGGGGGGGATGTGTGTGTGTGTGTGTGTAGTGTTGTGTGAGGGGTGGGGGGTTTGTGTGTGTGTATGGTGGGGGTGGGGTTGTGTGTGTGTGTGTGTGTGTGTTGTAGTGTGTATGTTGTGTGTGGGTGTGTGGGTGGGTGGTGTGTTTGTGTGTGTAGTGTGTGTGTGTAAGTGTGTTTGTGTGTTGTGTGTGTGTTTTGTGTGTGTTGTAGTGTATGTGTTGTGTGCGGTGGTGGTGGTGTTGGGGTGGTGGTGGGGGGGTGTAGTGGGGGGGGTTGTGGTGGTGGTGGTTTGGTGGTGGTGGGGGTGTGGGGTTGTGGTGGTGGTGGTGGTGTTGGGTGTGGTGTGGTGGGTAGGTGGGATGGGGTGGATGTGATGTGGTGGGGTGGAGTGGGGAAGGGTGGGGTGGTTGGTGTGGTGTTTGTGTAGTGTGGTGGGTTGGGGTGGAGTGGAGTGTTGGTGTGATGTGGTGTAGTAGGGTGAGGTGGAGTGTGGTGGGGTTGGAAGGGTGGGGTGTTGGTGTGGTGGGATGTGTGGGTGTGGTTTTGGCTGGATGGGATTGGTTGGTGTGGGGTGGGTGGTTGTGGTGATGCGGTGCGGTGTGGTTTTGTTTTGTGTTGAGAGAGAGAGAGAGACAGACAGACAGACAGACAGACAGAGAAAGAGACAGAGGGACAGACAGATAGAAAGAGACACAGACAGAGATAGAAGAGAGAAACAGACAGACAGACAGATAGACAGACACACAGACAGAACAGACAGAGACAGGCTGGCAAACAGACAGACACTTCTACTGATATCCGAACCTAAATTTTTGTCACCGGGATAGAAGATAACAGCTCTACATCCTTTTTGCAAAGAGAAAAAAAGGAAAAGGAGTCCCATAACCTATAAGGTCGTAGGGGAGCGAGGCGTCAGAAACCTCACTTCTCTAGGGCCAGCATATTGAGGGCGGCGCCCATCTCCTCTCCCTCGCTGCTTTACCTTCCCTGACCCTAAAGAGGGCAAGGTACCCATTTACAGCTGGGTGAACTGGGGGAACTGTACTGAAGCCAAGGCGCGCAAACGGTCACCCATCCAACTGGTAACCACGCTCCGCTGCTTAACTTGGCTGGGGGAAAGCGAGTGCTCCGACCACTGAGCTAAAAGAGAAAAGGGATGAATTAACTCAATCTGTGCACTCCCCACCCTACCCACCCCTTCCCTACCCACCCCTGACTCACCCTCTTTGTCTTGTGTGCTCTGTGCAGACTGTCGTAACCGACTTACTGCCCCCGCCGGGGTGGTTGAGAGCTTGAACTACCCGCAAGACTACCACAACAGGCAGAACTGCTCCTGGGTCATCGAGGTGGCGCAAGGTAACACCGTCAACGTCACCTTCGAGACCTTCCACCTGGAGTCTCACGTCTTCTGCAACTACGACTACCTGGAGGTCCGAATTACTTACTCACCTATGTCTTATTCTTTTTCTTGTTTAGATTCGTTTGGGGATTTTTTTTTTGGGGGGGGGGGGGGGGGTGGGGTGGGGGGAGGGTGGGGGGGGGGGGTTATTCATTCTTTTATATCGAGGATAATGGAATAAGCGCTTATGTGCTTTTTTACATCCAGTCCCCGTGTGTATGCGGTTTTGTATAACTTGTCATCTGTCCCCACCGGCACACAATGGCCTACTCTTTCGAAAAGCGGAACAGGATTTAACGTGTGCACTAGATGTACTGCATGCGTTCGCACACGGGGCCTCGGTTTATAGTCTCATCTGAAAGACTTGAGGGGTTGATGGATGGGAGGAGGGAGGGGAGGGGAAATACATTATGAGAAAAGGGGTGGCGGGTTTGATGTGAATTCTCTCCCCTTTTAATTTCCTTAGGAGTCGTTGTGGGTGCACTGCATGCACTCCCAATTTTTTTTTCAGGCCGTGTTGTCGCTTGGGTCATGTTGAACACAGCAGAGCACCCCCCCCTCCCTACCCTCCCCTCCCCTACCCTACCCCCCTCCCCTAATCCCTCTCTAAGTGCAGGAATCTTTCACCTTTCTCATGTGACAACTTTGTGTTACGTTCAACTTTTCTGGTGGTTACAACTTTGTGTTACATTGTACCTACCTTTCTTTCGTGACAACTGTGTGTTACATTGTACCTTTCTTTCGTGACAACTTTGTGTTACGTTCACCCTTTTTGTTGTGACAACTGTGTGTTACATTGTACATTTCTGTTGTGACAACTTTGTGTTACATTCACCCTTTTTGTTGTGACAACTTTGTATTACGTTCAACCTTTCTGTTGTGACAAGTTTGTGTTACATTCACCCTTTTTGTTGTCACAACTTTGTGTTGGATTCAATCTTTCTGTTGTGACAACTTTGTGTTACGTGCAACCTTTCTGATAGTAACAACTTTGTGTTACATTGTACCTTTCTGGTGGTTACAACTTTGTGTTACGTTCAACCTTTCTGTTGTGACAACTTTGTGTCACGTGCAACCTTTCTGATAGTAACAACTTTGTGTTACATTGTACCTTTCTGGTGGTTACAACTTTGTGTTACGTTCAACCTTTCTGTTGTGACAACTTTGTGTCACGTGCAACCTTTCTGATAGTAACAACTTTGTGTTACATTGTACCTTTCTGGTGGTTACAACTTTGTGTTACGTTCAACCTTTCTGTTGTGACAACTTTGTGTCACGTTCAACCTTTCTGTTGTGACAACTTTGTGTTACATTCACCTTTCTGATGTGACAACTTTGTGTTACGTCAACCTTTTTGATAGTAACAACTTCGTGTTACGTCAACCTTTCTGTTGTGACAACTTTGTGTTACGACAACCTTTCTGTTGTGACAACTTTTTGTCACGTTCAACCTTTTTGATAGAAACAACTTTGTGCTACGTTCAACTTTTCGTGGTGGTAACAACTTTGTTACATTCAACCTTTCTGTTGTGACAACTTTGTGTTACATTGTACTTTTCTGGTGGTAACAACTTTGTGTTACATTGTACCTTTCTGTTGTGACAACTTTGTGTTACGTTCAACCTTTCTGATAGAAACAACTTTGTGTTACATTGTACCTTTCTTTCGTGACAACTGTGTGTTACATTGTACCTTTCTGTTGTGACAACTTTGTGTTACATTCACCCTTTTTGTTGTGACAACTTTGTGTTACATTCACCCTTTTTGTTGTGACAACTTTGTGTCACGTTCAACCTTTCTGATGTGACAACTTTGTGTTACGTCAACCTTTCTGATAGAAACAACTTTGTGCTACGTTCAACTTTTCTGGTGGTAACAACTTAGTTGCATTCAACCTTTTCTGTTGTGACAACTTTGTGTTACATTGTACTTTTCTGGTGGTGACAACTTTGTGTTACATTGTACCTGTCTGTTGTGACAAACGTTGTGTTATGTTCAGCCTTTCTGGTGGTCACAACTTTTGTGTTACGATCAACCTTTCTGGTGGTAGCGACTTTGTGTTACATCGTCCAAACACTTTCTTCCGCTACAGATTCTCGACGGAGAGAGTCCCTCTGCGACTTCCCTGGGAAAATTCTGCTCTGATACCGTCCCCGCTCCCATCACCTCCACCTCCAACAAAGTTCGGATCAACTTCATCACTGATGTCAGCCTCACCCACGGCGGCTTCCGACTCCATTACGTCACTAACGGTAAGCCGGTTTAACCATTGTCAGTTAATTAAGTCACTAACGGAAAAAGCGGTTTAAAATTGTCATTTAAAGTCAAAAGGGTACCCGGTTTTAAAAAACTTGTCAGTTAGTCACTAACGGTAAGCCGGTTTAAATTGTCAGTTAAGTCACTAACGGAAACCCGGTGTAAACTTTGTCAGTTAACTCCCCTAACGTTAAGCCGGTTTAAACATTGTCGTTACGTCCTAACGGTAACCCGGTGTAAAACATCGTCACTTAAATCAAAAAAGGTAACCCGGTATAACTTTGTCATTAAGTCACTAACGGTAAGCGGTTTTTAAACATTGTCATTTAAAGTCATAACCCTTTACGGTAAGCCGGTGTAACTCGTCAGTTAAGCCCCTAAACAAAGGGTAGCCGGTTGTAACATTGTCGTTAAGTCACTAATCACTAACGGTAAAGGGGGTGTAAACTTGCACAAAGCACTAACGGTAACCCGGTTTAATTGTCGTTACGCACTAACGGTAACCCGGGTTTAAACATTGTTTTTGTCACAAACGGAAACCCGGTTTAAACATTGTCATTAAGTCACTAACGGTAACCCGGTTTAAACATCGCCCCTTAAGTCACTAACGTTTATCCCGGTGTAAACATTGTCAGTTAAGTCACAAACGGAAAGCCGGTGTAAACATTGTCACTTGTCACAAAGGGGTAACCCGGTTTAAACATTGTCGTTAGTCACAACGGTAAGCGGTTTAAAATTGTCTTTTTAAGTCACTAACGTAACCCGGTTTAAGCATTGTCAGTTAAGTCACTAACGGTAAGCGGTTTTTAAATTTTGTCATTTTAATCACTAACGGTAAGCCGGTTTAAGCATTGTCAGTTAAAGGGGGGCGGGTGCTTCGTGGTCAAACCTTGGCACCCCAAGCTAAGGTTAATTAAACAGTT
>CM054162.1:11959388-11979388 GCA_028751875.1 Rapana venosa
ATTTACAGCTGGGTGAACTGGGGGGAACTGTACTGAAGCCAAGGCGCGCAAACAGTCACCCGTCCAACTGGTAACCACGCTCGATGCTGCTTAACCTTGGCGGGGAGGGGGAAAGCGAGTGCTCTGACCACTGAGCTATGCCGTCCCCGGAGAGAGCAGCCCGAATTTCTCGCAGAGAAATCAGCCGCGACGTAAAAAGTGTTGTGAAAATATCAAAAATGAAAAGACAGCTGAGGGGACTCGACCTCTCGGCCCGAGATTGTGCCTGACCGGGGGTGGGTCTAACCACTGGGCCTGTTTCTCTGCTTCAGGTGTTTGCTGGCCCAGACGACACGGGGCCTGAGCTGACCAAGCTGTGCCACACGCAGACCTCTGCCCAGGTCATCCGCTCAACGGGCAACACTATGTTCATCCGCATGAGGAGCGACAACTCTGTCAACGGCCGCGGATTCTTCGCTTCCTGGACACAGATTCCTGGAGGCGAGTGCTTATTTATTTATTTATGTATTTATTTTATTCTTTTACATCATCATAGCAGAACATCTTGCGCACACATTAAATCCTGTTCCGCTTTTCGTAAGAGTAGGCCATTGTGTGCCGGTGTCGGGAACAGATGACAGAATTTACAAAACCGCATACACACGGGGACTAGATGTAAAAAAAAAAGAGCATAAGTGCTTATTCCATTATCCTCGATATAAAAGAATAAAATAAAAATAAAAAGTGCTGAAATTCTGCGCTCAGAATTCCCTTTCTTTTCTGTCTTTTTTCTTCCTAGAGTCGTCTCTTTTCTTGTCTTATTCTCTGCCTTCTTGGTCCATTCTCCTGCCTTTTTTTTTTAAATCTCCGGAAAGATTAAAAAACATAACAGTTCTCTTCCATGCTTAATGGGGATGTGTGTGTGTGTGTGTGTGTTGTGTGTGTGTGTGTGTGTGGAGGGGGGGGGGGGGGCGGCGAGTGGGTGTCAAAGCTAAAGTCGATTTTTTTTCCAGATGGTACATGGAATAAGTAATGTATTGGCTTTTTTTGGTGTCAAGCCATCAAGTGTGGGGGTAGTGTGGTGTGTGTGTGTGTGTGTGTGTGTGTGTGTGTGTGTGTGTGTGTGTGTGTGTGTGTAGAGGTATGTGTGTGTTGGTGAGGAAAGTTGGAGAGAGAGGGAGAGAGAGAGAGAGAGAATGGAGGAATAACTTGGTCAAGGGGTCAGAGAATGGAAAGGTCGAGACTTCTTTTTTTCCGTCCCCTCTTCTCAACAACCTTCATATAATACATGACTGCTCGTTAAACTTCAGAAAACTCATGTATTATCGGTGTATTCAAACGTTCGTGCGATGTTTTAGCCAGTCATGTCTCCGTATAGTTTCGTGGTCTTTGTGTATTCGTGTCAGTTTGGAGCTATCGTGCTAATGTCTGGGATTGAATTCCTCTAGTTCAGGGTAAGTATTCATTTATCTATTCATTTTTTTCACAGGCTGTAATCAATACTCCTGTAATTTCAAGATGGTCATGTCTTTTCAGCGGTGTTAAGTAATCCCGGACATTCAAAAGTGAGTGGCGCTGCTCTTGTGGCGGCGCGCTCTCCACGGGGAGAACCAGCCTGAATTTCACGTAGAGAAATCTTCCGTGACTTTTACAGTGGTATGAAGATGAAAACAGAGAAAAAAAAGTGTGTATCTGTATTCGGGCGATTTCAGAAGTTGTGGTGTGTATCTGAGGTAGGTTTTAAATAAGCCGAATCCCTGAAGCCTAAATGCAGCTACCTTAAATGGTGGGTTAGAAAAAAAAAACAACAGTCGCGTACGTAAAAATCTCACCGTTTGGTGAATTTCGGAACTCTAGTCTAAGAACGAAAAATAAAAGCCGAAAGTGTGTTTGTCCAAATAATTAGGTATTGCGTTCTTACTTTTGTGGTTGTTGATTTTGTTAGTGTTTGTTTATTTGTTTATATAGCTTCAGAAGTATTCATGTAATTCAAGGGGGGTATATATTCCTCCTATATTTTCACGGTGTGTGTGGTGTGTGTGTGTGTGTTTTGTGTGTGTGTGTGTGCGTGTGTGTGTGTGTGTGTGTGTGTGTGTGTGTGTGCGTGCGTGTGCGTGCGGTGCGTGTGTGGTGTGTGTGTGTGTGTGTGTGTGTGTGGTGCGTGGTGTGTGTGTGTGTGTGTGTGTGCGTGTGTGTGTGTGTGTGTGTGTGTGTATGTGTGTGTGTGTGTGTGGTATGTGTGTGTGTGTGTGGCGTGTGTGTGTGTGTTGTGTGTGTGTGTGTGTGTTGTGTTTGTGTGAGGTTGCGGAGGTACCTGTCCACTTTACGGGGTGGTCATGTCGCGTGAACTACTATATAATACCGCACAACATGAGTGTGAATGGGCGTTCGTCTGCGAGATACACGGTATTTTCAACATCATGACTTCGACTTGGAGATGCAGCTGGTTCGTTCCTGGTGTGTTTGTGTGTGGTGTCTGTGCGTGTTCCCGGGGGGCAGCGCGAACTACGCTAAACTGCCGGCTGGTGTGTGGCTGCCGCTGCGCGACGCGCGCGGTCGTTTAATGTGTTGATGTGTGGAGCTGGTGCTGGTGTGTCGTTTGGTGTTTGTGTGTGTGTGCTGTTGGCGGTGTGGCGTGGTGGTCGCGTGTGTGTTGCGTGGTGCGCGCGTGTGGCGTGTTTGTGTGATTTACGCATGTGCGTTGGGAAGGGAGATAACTGCGGTTCAGAGGTCGTTTGCAGTGATGGGAGATAACTGCGGTTCAGAAGTCGGTTGCAGAGATGGGAGGCAACTGCGATTCAGAGAGCGTTATTTCCACTCTCTGTTGTTGCATGCGTGTATATGATTTGAGTGCGTGCGAGCGCTTCGATTTGTTTGTTTTTGCAAGATTCGGCGCTATATAAATTCCATATACCATTATTATTATTATTATTATTATCATCATCATCATCATCATCATCATTTTTTTTTAATCATTATTATTATTATCATCATCATCATTATTTATTATTATTATTATCATCATCATTATTATTATTACAGCTGTATGACGGGCCTGGCACCACCAGCCGAAGGATGGCCCACCTGTGTGGAAGAGAGATGCCTGACAACTCTACCTACAGGTCTTCCAACAACGTGATGTATGTCAAGATGAGGACAGATAGCTCTGTCAGTGGACGAGGCTTCAAAGCCAACTACTATCCAGGTGAGTGAGTGAGTGAGGAGGAGGAGCAGGCTGTATGATTCTCTTTTGTCTGTTTTAGGGTGGGGGGGAGGGTTTCTCTTTTTTGTTCGTCTGTGTGTGGGGTTGTGTGTGTGTGTGTGGGGGGGGGGGGGGGGGGTAGGAGGGTGTATATGTGTGTGTGGGGGGGGGGGGGGGAGGGGTGTGTCGTGGTGGGGGGGGGGGGGGAGGGGTGTGTGTCGTGTGTGGTTGTTGTGGGAGAGGGTGTTGTGTGTGTGTGTGTGTGTGTTGTTGTGTGTGTGTGTGTGTGTGTGTGTGTAGTGTGTGTTGTTTGTGTGTGGGGGGGGGGGAGTGGTGTACGCGGGTGTTGTGTGTGTGTGCGTGGTGGTGGGGTGTGTGTGTGTGTAGGTGTGTGTGTGTGTGTTCTGTTTTGTCTGTTGTAAAAAATTGGTTGTTGATTGTGTGTTGATAGTTGTGTGTGTTTGTGTGTGATGTTGTGTATGCGTTTGTGTTGTTGATTTGTTGTTGTGTGTTGGTTGTATCTGTCTGACTGTCACTGTCTGCTAAACACAATATTGATTGATTGGTTGATTTATTGACCGACCGATTGATCGATCGGTTGATTGATTGACTGATTGATTATATCTGTCTGACTGTCCCTGTCTGCTAAACACAACATTGGTTGATTGATTGATTGATTGATTTTTATTGACCGATCGGTTGATTGATTGACTGATTGATTATAACTGTCTGACTGTCACCGTCTGCTAAACACAACATTGGTTGATTGATTTATTGACGATTGATTGTATCTGATACGGTTGTTGATGAACTGATTGATTATAGTCGTCTGACTGTTCACCCTCTGCTAAACACAACATTGGTGTTGATTGATTATTTTTATCGGTTGATTGATTGATGATGATTACTGTGATTGTACTTTGCAACAATTGATTGATGATGTGATCACCTGTCTGACGTGCCCCTGTCTGCTGACCACACCATAACTGTGTATGTGGCAGGGTGTGGCGGGGTGTTCAACGCCAGTTCAGACGGCCAGGTGGTCTCCAGAAACTACCCGGATAACTACCCCCACAACATGAACTGTACCTGGCTGATTACCTCCGATAACGCCAGTGAGTGCATCTTGTTTTGTTGGTCTCGTTGTCGGCTTCTCTGCGTGTTCTGCACGCGCGCGCGCACACACGCACACACACACACACACACACACACACACACACACACACACACAGACATACGCACGCGCGCGTACACACACGCACGCACGCACATGCACACACACGCATGCAAACACACATATACACACGTACACACACACGCACGCACGCACGTGTAGACGCACACACATACCCACGCAAACAGGCATGCACGCACGCATGCGCGTACATATACACACATTCCATTACTGTTTCGTTGTGCATATATTTCCATATAAAATCACCCTGCCGGAGAGTAAACCTTTATGTGGGTGTGCGTGCGTGTGTGCGAGCGTGTGTGTATACATTTGAACTTGTAAAAAAAAAATCCTATTAATTGTAACTGGCTGCATGTGAATGAGTAGGATGAATGAAAGCGCTTTGATTTGTTTTGTTGCAAGATATAGCGCTGTGTAAATTCCATGGATTATTATTATTTTATAAAACACAAAATATTCCAATAACACATCGGGACATTAACTTAGTTGCTTAAGTCATTAAAACTAGATAATGAATTTCTTATGCCAGATACTGCGTTATCATCATCATCATCATCATCATCATCATCGGTACCATCACTCTAACCATCACTATCATCATCACATCACCACCATCATCATCATCGGCCAATACAGCAGAAGCTCTTAGCAAGGGCATATCATTTATGGATTAACGTAGGCATGTTAACCATTGTCCGCAGGTGAAATTCTGTTTATCCATATCTTTAAAAAAGGCTTACAAATATTATATATATATATATATATATATATATATATATATAGGAGAGAGGAGGAGGAGGAGAGAGAGAGAGAGAGAGAGAGAGAGAGAGAGAGAGATGACAAAATATAGTGGGGAAAAACAAGTGCAAATGCAGGTAACCAGTTACAACTTCATTTCCATCAACAACAAAAAGTTTTGTCCAAGAAAAAAGTTCACAACAATATAAAACTTTGAAGGCAGCATTTAGAGAATATTTGAGTAAGGACCATGCCTTTGGCCTGACCTGACTCGAGTTTCGGCTCCTGGTTGAGCACTCTTCAGAGGTCCCGGCAGTGTTTGAATCCTCCCTCAATCATCCTCTGTGGTACTAACAGTAAGACACCCTCCGTAATTCAGAAGTGTCTATTGCTGCCCTAAGAATAAATAGATATTCGTGTGTGTGTGTGTGTGTGTGTGTGTGTGTGTGTGTGTGTGTGTGTGTGTGTGTGTGTGTGTGTGTGTGTGTGTGTGTGTGTTTGCCTTTATGTGTGTTTATGTGTGTATGCCTCTATGTGCTTGTGTATGCTTGTGTGGGCAATGACAATGACAATTCTTTTTTTCGAGGATATGAATAAGCGCCTATGTGTTTTTACATCAGTCCCGCCTTAGGATATATAAGACGAGAGGGAGAGAGAGAGAGAGACGACGAGAGACGAGAAGACGAGAGAAGAGAGAGAGAGAAGAGAGAGAGAGAGAGAGAGAGAGTGAGTGTTGGGTGGAATTGAACCTAAGACTGTTCGAGTTTTTTGTCCACCTGCTGGACTCATGTGTGTGTGTATGTGTGGTGTGTGTGTGTGTTGTGTGTGAGTGTGTGTGTGTGTGTGTGTGTGTGTGTGTGTGTGTGTACCTGTCTGTCTGAGTCGGTCCGTATAAATCACCTCTTAGTAACACAAAGTCAAACTAACACACCCCACACACACACCACACTCACAACACACCCACACACACACACACACCGTACACACACACAAACATCCACACAAACACACACACACACACACGTACACAACACACACACACACGTACACAACACACAACACAACATACACACACACACACACACACTTAAACCCCCAAACCCTCCACCATGAAAACAGCACACCTGTCACACCTGCGCGTTCGTCATCAAAATTTTCATCTTTCCTTGCAGACGACCGCATCACTCTGACCTTCACCCACATGGACCTGGAGCAGTCCAACGGCTGCATCCTGGACTACGTCAGGGTGCTGAACGGAAATGACGAGAACTCGCCGGAGATCGGCCGTTACTGCGGCTCCACTGTCCCCACCCCCATCACCTCCACCGGCTCCAACCTCTTCGTGGTCTTCACCTCCGACCAGAGCATCCAGCAAACGGGATTCCGAGCTGTCTACACCGTGTCCACCTCCAGTGAGTAGAATGGGTAAAGGGGTGGGGGTCAGGGTGGGGTTGGGGTGGGGTTGGGTTGGGAGGGAGTCAGGGTGTGGGGGTGGGGTGGGTCAGGGTGTGGGGTGGGGTGGGGTGGGGGACAGGGTGTGGGGTGGGGTGGGTCAGGGTGTGGGGTGGGGTGGGTCAGGGTGGGGTGGGTGGGGAGTCAGGGTGTGGGGTGGGGTGGGTCAGGTGTGGGGTGGGGTGGGGTGGGAGTCAGGGTGTGGGTCAGGGTGTGGGTGTGGGAGTCAGTGTGGGGTGGGTCAGGGTGTGGGGTGGGGGGATCAGGGTGTGGGGTGGGGTGGGGTGGGTCAGGGTGTGGGGTGGGTTGGGGTGGGGAAGCCTGGGGTGGGTTGGGTGGGGTGGGGTAGGGTGGGGTAGGGTCGGGGTGGATGGGTGGAAGTCGGGGTGGGGTTGGTGGGTCAGGATCGGGGTGGGGTTGGTGAGTAGGGTGGGGTGGGTGGGTGGGGTGGGGTGGGTGGATTGATGGGGTCGGGTGGGGTGGATCAGGAGTCGAGTGTTCCGGTGTCACTCAGTGAGTGGTGGGTAGGGGTGGGGTAGGGTAGGGGGTCAGGGTCGGGGTTAGCTGGGTGGGGTGGGGAGGGGGTAAGGGTTGGCTAGGTAGGGTGGGGTGGGTCAGGGTGGGGTGGGGGATTCGGGGTAGGGGGGTGAGTCAGGGTAGGGTGGGCTGGGTCAAGGTGGGGTGGGTCAGGATTCGAGCTGTCTCACCGTGTCCACTTCAGTGAGTAGAATGGGTCAGGGTGTGGGGTGGGGTCGGGTGGGTCAGGGTGTGGGGTGGTCAGGGTGGGGTGGGGTAGGGTAGGGTAGTCAGGGTGTGGTGGGTCAGGATCGAGTGTTACACAGTGTCGCGTGAGTAGTGGTCAGGGTGTCGGGTGGGGTGGGTCGATGGGGTTGGCTGGGTAGGGTGGGATGGGTGGGGGTAGGCTGGGTCGGGGTGGGTTGGTCAGGTGGGGTGGGTCAGGGTGGGATGGGTGGGTCAGGGTAGGTGGGTGGGGTGAACTAGTATTAGACAGTGGTGTTAATGTCATTGATATTATTAGTATACGAAAGAATAAGTATTAGACATTGATATTATTGTCATTGATACTATTAGTATACCAAAGAACTAATATTAGACAACGATACTAATGTCGTTGATATTATTAGTATACCAAAGAACTAGTATTAGACAACGATATTAATGTCGTTGATATTAGTATACCAAAGAACTAGTATTAGACAACGATATTAATGTCATTGATATCATTAGTATACCAAGTATTAGACAGTGATATTAATGTCATTGATATCATTAGTATACCAAGTATTAGACAACGATATTCATGTCATTGATATTATTAGTATACGAAATAACTAGCATTAGATATTAACCTGTTTTAAAAAAAAGATTCTCCTCCCTGTTCAACTAACATGGTTTTGTGTGTGTTTACTCTACAAATTGATATGTTTCTTTGTGCTGTTTTCCTTATTTTTCTTAACATTAGCAAAGATTGCAATTGATGTAAATGTTTATTGTTGTTGGTTTACATTTTACAGCTCAGCAGCCGTCATGTTCATGTTAATCTTCATTTGTTTAACTGAGCACACCGTAAGCTACAAGCTCGTCTAATATCACTCAGAGTGAACAGACGTTAAATTGAAGACCACAACAACAACAACAACAACAACAAGCTTGTCATTGCTATGATTCCAAAATGCTGTTTTGTTTTCAATGCTTATACCCATTTCTGAATTTTAAAAAACTATGTAAACCATAAGGGACAGCTCAGTGGTCGGAGCACTCGCTTTCCCCCAGCCAAGTTAAGCAGCGTCGAGCGTGGTTACCAGTTGGATGGGTGACCGTTTGCGCGCCTTGGCTTCAGTCCAGTTCCCCCAGTTCACCCAGCTGTAAATGGGGTACCTGCCCTCTTTAGGGTCAGGGAAGGTAAAGCAGCGAGGGAGAGGAGATGGGCGCCGCCCTCAATATGCTGGCCCCTAGAGAAGTTGAGGTCTCTGACGCCTCGCTCCCCTACGACCTTATAGGTTATGGGACTCCTTTACCTTTACTATGTGAACCAACGTGGTTGACACCCCTCTGCTGCTGTCTTGCTCTCCTCCTCCTCCTGCAGGCTGTGGGGGTGACTTCACCGCTCCCCAGGGTGCCTTCGTCAGCCCCAGCTACCCCGGCAGCTACCCGGCCAACACCGAGTGTGTCTGGACCTTCAGGAACTCTCCCGGCAACCAGGTGGTCATCGCCTTCACGTGAGTGCAGTAGCGGAGACCTCTGACTTTTGCTGTGGTATGTCGGCCTTAGGCCAACAGTACCAAAGGGCAACAGAGAAGAGAGTGGGGTAGACTAGAGCAGCAGCGAAACGGGAATAAGATGTAAGCTTCCTTCAATGGACGAGACTATAAACCGAGGTCCCGTGTGCGAACGCACGCGGAACATCTTGCGCACACGTTAAATCCTGTTCCGCTTTTCGTAAGAGTAGGCTTTTGTGTGCCGGTGGGAAGGGATGACAGAATTTACAAAACCGCATACACATGGGGACTGGATGTAAAAAAAATAAAGCACATGAGTGCTTATTGCATTATCCTCGATATAAAAGAATAAGAGAGAGAGACTAGAGCATAGAAGGCGTAACAGAAACAATCCAGGGATAGATTGTGTCTGCTGAAGAATTGGCGAGAAAGTGAGATATAGTTGTTTCTTCTTTTTTTTCGGGAATACCCGTGGGGTGTGTGTGTGTGTGTGTGTGTGTGTGTGTGTGTGTGTTGTGTATGTGTGTGTTCTATCTGTCTGTGTCTGTGCATCTGTGTGTGTCTGTGTGACCGTGGTTGAGCGCTATTACCTGTATAAATCTATCTTCCCTTGAGTCGGAATGCGGCTACCATCATGGTGGGCAAAAACGGCTGTTGTAACCCAGTAAAAAAAAAAGTCCATTAATTTGTGCCCGTGATACCATTTTCATAAAATTCGCACGATCGCACGCACGCACACACAAACACACACACACTCACGCAAACTCATGCACACTCACACTCACTCACACACCCACACACACGCACGCACAAACACAACACACGCACGCACGAACGCACACAAACAAACACACACACACTCACGCATACACACAAACACACTCACCACAAAAAAACACACCCTCACGCAAACACACTACCATACACACCCACCCCAACACACACACACACACACACAACACACACACACCACACAACACACACACACACACACACACACACACAACACCACACACACACCACACACACACACACAACACACGCACGCACACACATACACACTCACACAAACACACACACCACCCCACACACACACACACACACACACACACACACACACACACACACGCACGCACACACCCACACCCACACCCACGCACACATACATACATACATACACACAAACACACACACACACACTACAAACACATACACACAAACACCCGCAAACACTACACACACACACACACCAAACACACACCACCCTCCACACACACACCCACCCACCCTCCCACACCCCTCCCCACCCCCACCCCACCCCCACCCTCCACCCCTACCCCACCACCCCACCCCACCCCCCCACCCCCCACCCCCCCCCCCCCCACACACACACACACTCACCTTTCCTCACCTAACAACTCCGCCACCCCACTTCTTTCCAGCGCATTCAACCTGGAGTCCAGTAGCGGGTGCACCAACGATTACCTGGAGGTTCGACAGGAGAACTCCACGGGTCCTCTGCAGGGTAGATACTGCGGCTCCAACATGCCCAACAACCTCACGTCGGCGGTCACCCTGTGGGTCAAGTTCCGCTCGGACTCTCAGACCACTGGTCAAGGGTTCAGAGCCACCTGGAATGCAGGTAAAGATGCTGCTCCACAGAAAACTGTATATACACACACACATAGATAGATAGATACATACATACATACATAGATAGATAGATAGATAGATAGATAGATAGATAGATGATAGATAGATAGATAGATAGATAGAGACAGACAGACAGACAGACAGACAGATATGTGTGTGTGTTTTTAAAAAGTGTGGAATATTGTCTTATAATAATAAGATATGGAATTTATATAGCGCTGAATCTTGTAAAAAAACCAAATCGAAGCGCTTGCACTCAAATCATTTACACGCATGCAACTCTCCTTAAACATAATGAACAACAGATTTCAAATCCATGCCCGCGCACGCACGCAAGTACGCACACACACACGCACACGCACACACACACACACACACACACCACGCACGCACGCACGCACGCACGCACACACGCACGCACGCACGCACGTATGCACACACACACACACATGCGCGCGCACACGCACACACTCGCGAACACACTTAGGAGGTGAAGGATGCTGTTGAAAATTAGGGACAGATATGAGGGGAAAGTCTCAGGTAGAAAATAAGTGCGTTTTGAGGCTGGATTTGAAGGTATCAAATGAAGGCTTTTGGCGAAGTGAAAGAGGGAGGTCATTCCGGGTGGATGGACCAGAAATAGAGAAAGAGCGGCGGCCAACAGTGGTTTGTTTGAATCTGGGTGTTCGAAAGCACAAAGTATCTGCGGCTGAACGAAGGGAACGGGATGGAGTATACAGGTGAAGACAGTTACAGAGATAAGAGGGTGCAGATTTGTGGAGACATTTGAAACAGAGGGTACTTACTTTACTTTACTTTTACTTTTGTCTTCCGCTTATACCCGGAGGTGTCGCGGGGAGATATAGCTGTCTGTCGGCAGCGAGGCGTGTAACCTGGAGGAGGGACATGCCGTGGGCTTTTAGGGTGTCGGCCACGGAATCACTCCATCTTCTTCTTGGTCGTCCTTTGGCTTTCCGTCCTGAGTGCCGGGTGTTGTAGGCCCGAAGAGCTGGCTGGTTGTGAGGCATCCGTGTCAGGTGTCCGAACCACTTGATCCTCTGCTGGTCGATGTGTTGTAGGACTGGTGTTGCACCTACCATGTCTCTGATGACTTCGTTTCTGATTTTGTCTCTTCGGGTCTTGTTGACTGCTCTTCTTAGGCATTTCATTTCACACGTGACTAGTTTACGTCTGAGGGCCTTTGTGAGGGGCCGTGTCTGACACTGGTACGTGAGCGTTGGCAGGAAGATGGTGTTAATCAGTTTTGCCTTTGTGTCCATGGGGATGCTGGGATGTTTCAGGAAAGGGGCGAGCTGGTAACTGACCGCATTAGCCTTCTGACATCTTGTCTCAATTTCATGGTCTAATCTTCCGTTCTCTGCAAATACACTGCCCAGATATTTAAATTCGCTGACTTGATTTAACTGGGATCCATTGATATTGATGTCCAGAGTGTGTGGTCTCCTGCTGACTGTCATGACCTCGGTCTTACTGACACTGATGTTCATGTCATAGGCCTGGCAGGTGCTGTTGAGTTGATCTGTGTGCTCCTGGAGCTGTGCCTTCTTGCTATGTATTATTGCCTGGTCATCAGCAAACATGAGTTCGTTGAGTGCCTCAGGATCTGGGTTGGCCTCCTTTGCAATCTGGTCCATGTAAATGACAAAGAGCAGAGGGGAGAGGCAACAGCCCTGTCTCACCCCGGATGTAACTGGGAACCAGTCAGATGTTCCACTGGTCGTGCGGACTGCGCTCTTGCTGTTGGCATAGATAGCTCGGATGTTGTCCAGCAGCTGCCCCTTCACGCCATACTGCTCCAGCACCTTCCACAACTTGTCTCTGTTTACTCGGTCAAAAGCCTTCTCTTGATCTACAAAGATACGAGGAGATCTCGGTTGTGTTCGATCGCCTTCTCACACAGCTGTCTGAGAGCAAAGATTGCATCTGTGCACCCTCTTCCTTTCCTGAATCCAAACTGAGCATCACTAAGGAGATGTTCCGTTTTTGTTCTAGTGCGCTGGTCTAGGATCTTTGCATACATTTTCCTACATGGCTGAGGAGTGATATGCCTCTGTAGTTACTGCAGTCTTTCTTGCTGCCCTTCTTCTTCCAAATTGGCACTACTATTGCATTCTGCCAGTCCTCTGGTACTTTCCTCTCCTCCCAAGCTTTTTTGAAGATGGTGGTGAGCCACATTATACCTGTTTCCCCACATGCATGGATGGCTTCAGTTGTTATGCCATCGTCACCTGCTGCTTTCCCTTTAGGGCTGGTCTTCACTGCTCTTCTGACTTCACTCTCCAAGATGGTAGGTTCTGAGTGGTCTGGGTAGTTGGGGGTGAACTGGAACTGGGTGTTCTGTGCCTGTTGTCCTGCAGGGTTGAGCAGTTTCTTGAAGTACAGAGGGTATTGGTCTTATACTTCAGTCTCTGTGAGACAGGCAGCCAGTGAAGAGATCGCAGAAAAGGAGTGTTGTGTTCAGATTTTTTCTTTCTTAGGACCAGTCGAGCTGCAGAGTTTTGTAAGCGTTGAAGAGAGTGGATAGATGATGCTGGTAGGCCAACCAAAAGAGAATTACAGTACTTAGTCCAAACGTGAAAGAATGAGAGATGTGACAAGCTTGGAAGTTGCATCAGTGGACAGATACTTGCGAATCGCGCTAATGCGTCGTAATTGATAGTAGCAAGGCTGGCAGGTCTGGGTGATGAATTTTTTCATAGAGAGTGTGTTGTCAAGAACTACACCTAAATACTTCACAGAGCTGGACAAAGGAACTGACACATTGCCGAATTCTATTGAAGTTTTTGTGATGGAAGAGAGTTTATCTTGGGTCCCTATGAGCATGGCTTCGGTTTTATCGGCATTAAGTTGTAACTTGTTCTGAGTCATCCAATTTTGAATGTCTTGAAGGCAGTATGATATATTTGTCAGGAGGGAAGGCAAGTTTTCAACCGTATCATTGCACTGAAGCTGAGTGTCATCCGCACAGAAATGATGATCAATGTGGTGGTTGTTTATAATGTGAGAGTGGAGCAGTGTAGAGAGTAAAGAGAACAGGGCCCAGGACTGATCCCTGTGGGACTCCACATTCCATTTTGACAGGTTTTGATTGAATTTTGTTTACAATAACTTTCTGGAATCGGTCTGTGAGGTATGAAGTAAACCAGGTTATCGTAGGTATGTATCAGGTTTGATCTCCAAACTTTGTATGAATTTTTCCATGGGCGAGTGTATCGGATTTTTAAAAAATCATACCTCGTGTGGGTGTGAGTGGGCGCGCCTGTGCGTGAGAGTTATGAAAAGTGTCAATGGTAATTCTACTCTGAAACTACATATGATATTTGAAAATGTCATAACAAGAGCAAGAAACAAAAACTTTGTATGAATTCTTCAAAAATTAGATATCTCCCAAAGTGTGACATTACTTGCTCTGTTCACCATCTCGTAAGCATATTCCATTACGATGTTCTGGATTGAATTCTGTATGTAATGACTGCGGCATTGACAATGAATTAGCAGTCTGTTGTTAATGTATTTTACAGATTTTGCTAAAGCAGAAGTCATTTCTCGATCTACCATTAAGGTATCATTAAAAAGTGTGATTACTCTGTCACTTTAATTCATCTCAACTCTCTTTTCTACCAGCGTCACCCAGTATTTATTTTTCAATATTTTGTTTATCTTTATTTTAGTTTAGTATCACTCTTAGTGAATAGACTTTAATCAAATCAAATCAAAAGCTCAGCTCAGGAACTGGTTTAGTGAAAGGCAGTCAGTTATAGGTAGTTCTTTAGTTTAATGTCCTTCCACTAACAGTGGTATCAGACGTTTAATGGCAGTCCGAGTATTCTTAGTTACATTCTTCCACTGGGATGGAGGATAGCTCAGTGGTCGAGCACTCGCTTTCCCGCTTAGGTTAAGCAGCGTCGAGCGTGTACTTGGTGGGGACCGTTTGTGCCCTTGGATCAGTACAGTCGTCACAGCTGTAATGGTACCTCCTCTTTAGGTCAGGAAGGTGAAGCGGAGATGGGCACGCCTCATATGCCTCTTGGATGAACTTTATGTTATACCTGCTTTCAGCGATGCAGCTGTGAACACTTTGACTTGATTGTATACCTTGACTCTATACCTGGACAGTGTAGCTTGACTATATACCTTGACTGTACACATTGACTGTATACCTTGACAGTTCACCTTTTGACAGTGTAAAAGGTAAAGGTGTCCCATAACCTATGTGGTCGTAGGGGAGTGAGGCATCAGAGACCTCAACTTCTCAAGGGACCAGCATATAGCTCACAGTGTACCTTGACTATATACCTTGACTCTATACCTTGACTCTATACATTGACTCTATACCTTGACTCTGTACCTCGACTCTATACCTCGACTCTATACCTCGACTCTATACCTCGACCCTATACCTTGACCCTATACCTTGACTCTATACCTTGACTGTGTACCTTGCCTCTATACCTCGACTCTATACCTTGACTCTATACCTCGACTCTATACCTTGACTCTATACCTTGACTCTATACCTGGACTCTGTACCTCGACTCTATACCTTGACTATATACCTCGACTCTATACCTTGACTCTATACCTGGACTCTGTACCTCGACTATATACCTCGACTCTATAGGTAAAAAAAGGTAAAGGTGTCCCATAACCTATAAGGTCGTAGGGGAGCGAGGCGTCAGAGACCTCACTTCTGTAGGGCCAGCATATTGAGGGCGGCGCCCATCTCCTCTCCCTCGCTGCTTTACCTTCCCTGACCCTAAAGAGGGCAAGGTACCCATTTACAGCTGGATGAAGTGGGGGAACTGTACTGAAGCCAAGGCGCGCAAACGGTCACCCATCCAACTGGTAACCACGCTCGACGCTGCTTAACTTGGCTGGGGGAAAGCGAGTGCTCCGACCACTGAGCTATCCCTACCCGACTCTATACCTCGACTCTATACCTCGACTCTATACCTTGACTCTATACCTTGACCATATATCTCGACTCTATACCTTGACAGTGTACGGGGGCAGCCTATACGGGGACAGCGGACAGATCGCGTCCCCCAACTACCCCAGGCCCTACCCCAACGGCGCCAACTATGCCTGGACCATTGTGGTCCCTACGGGGAAGAGGGTTCAACTATCCTTCGCCTCCCTCGATGTGGAACCGTCCGGGCATGGCTCTTCCTGCCCTTATGACGGAGTGCGGGTGAGTCTATTTGGTGGGGGGGGGGGGGGAGGAGGGGTGTGAGGGGGGGTGGAAGGGAGGGGTGTGGCGGTGGGGGGGTGGGTGGGGGGGGGGTTTGTGGGGGTGAGGGGTTGTGTGTGGTGTGGTGTGTTGTGTTGTATTTGTGTGTTTTGTGTGTGTTGTGTGTGAGTGTTTTGTTGTGTGTGTGTGAGTGTTTTGGTGTGTGTGTGTGTGTGTGTGTGTGTGTGTGTGTGTGTGTGTGTGTGTGTGTGTGTGTGTGTGTACACTCAGAGACAGACAGACAGAAAGAGAGAAAGAGAGAGAGAGTATAAACCGTGTACAAACGCACGCAGAACATCTTGCGCATACGTTAAAACATGTTCCGCCTTTCAAAAGAGTAGGCCATCGTTGTGCAAGTGGGAACGGATGACAAAACATAATTACAAGAAAACAGGACGTTAAGAAATCACATGAATGTTTATTCCTTTTAGAAGCGAAATAATCTGCATGAATTTGAACACTCTCACACACACACAGAGAAACAAACACACACACACACACGCGCGCACACACACACACACACACACACAATCACACACACCACACACACACACACACACACACACACACACACACACACACACACACACACATGAATGCTTATTCCTTCTGGAAGCGAAATCTGAATGAATTTGAACACTTACACAAACACACACAGTAACAAACGGCCTGCAAAAACTGAATTAAAATTATTGTTATTGTTGTTATTGTTATTGTTAAACAGTCTCTCACACACACATAAAGCACACACACATATATATATATATATATAGAGAGAGAGAGAGAGAGAGAGAGAGAGGGAGAGAGAGACACACACACACACACACTCTCACACACACATGCACATACTCTCTCTCTCTCTCTCTCTCTCTCTCTCTCTCTCTCTAATACACAAATACAACACACACTCACTCACTCACTCACACACACATGCACACACACACTCACACACACATGCACATACTCGCTCTCTCTCTCTAATACACAAATACAACACACACTCACTCACACACACACACACACACACCACTCAATACACACACACGTGTCACATACCAATTTCTAAAAAAAAAATTTTAAAATTAAATTTTAAAAACCAAACCACAACAACAACCACCACCATGTTCTTTTGGGCAGATCCGTGACGGCACAATGTCCTCTAGCACACGCGTGTCACATACCAATTTCTAAAAAATGAAAATAATAAATTATTTTTTTTTAAACCAAAAACGAAAACCACGACAACAACCACCACCATGTTCTTTTGGACAAATCCGTGACGGCACCATGCCCTCTAGCACACACGCGTGTCACATACCAATTTCTAAAAAAAAGAAAAAAAATTAAATTAAATTTTAAAAACCAAACCACAACAACAACCACCATGTTCTTTTGGACAAATCCGTGACGGCACAATGTCCTCTAGCACACGCGTGTCACATACCAATTTCTAAAAAATGAAAGGAAAAGAAACAATTTTTTTTTTAAACCAAAAACGAAAACCACAACAACAACCACCACCATGTTCTTTGGACAAATCCGTGACGGCACAATGTCCTCTAGCACACGCGTGTCACATACCAATTTCCAAAAAATGAAAGGAAAAGAAACAATTTTTTTTTAAAACCAAAAACGAAAACCACAACAACCACCACCATGTTCTTTGGACAAATCCGTGACGGCACAATGTCCTCTAGGGCACACACGTGTCACATAAAAGGTAACGGTAAAGGAGTCCCATAACCTATAAGGTCGTAGGGGAGCGAGGAGGCGTCAGAGACCTCACTTCTCTAGGGCCAGCATATTGAGGGCGGTGCCCATCTCCTCTCCCTCGCTGCTTTACCTTCCCCTGACCCTAAAGAGGGCAGGTACCCATTTACAGCTGGGTGAACTGGGGGAACTGTACTGAAGCCAAGGCGCGCAAACGGTCACCCATCCAACTGGTAACCACGCTCGACGCTGCTTAACTTGGCTGGGGGAAAGCGAGTGCTCCGACCACTGAGCTATCCCGTCACATACCAATTTATATTAAAAAAAAATAAAAAAATAAAAAATTTAAACCGAAAAACGAAAACCACAACAACAACCACCACCATGTTCTTTTGGACAGATCCGTGACGGCACAATGGCCTCTAGCGCGGCTCTGGGTGTGTTCTGCGGTACCGATCCTCCCTCCACTCCCATCACCACCAGCTCCAACACAGCCAGGGTCGAGTTCTACACCGACCAGTCGGTCACCCGCAACGGCTTTTTGCTCAACTGGCAGTCCGTCCTAGCTTCGACAGTGCAGCCCTCCAACAACAGTACAGGTACATGTAGGTCAAGGTCGGGTCAAGGTCACGTGAAGGTTTAACCTTGCTGGTCAGTTTAGGCTTAAGGTCGTTGTGTTATTATTATTATTAATTTTGTTTTAAATTCTTTCATATCGAGGATAATGGAAGGTGGATGAAGGTAAGGTGAAGACCGAAGATACCCCGGTGAAATGTGGGTCAAGGTCTGGATATGACGAAGGTCACGTGGAGGCGAGCTGTACTTTTAAATGTAGGTCAAGGTTGGGATAAGATTTAAGGTCAGATGAAGACTACTAAATACTGGTAAATTTAGCTCGAGGTCAGGGTACAAGGTGAAGGTTAGGTGAGTTCAAGGTTTTATATGGGCAGACTGTTCATTAATTTTTTTTTCAGAATATTGGGTCAAGGTGAGATGAAGGTCGTATCACTTGGAGGTTACGTCAGGTTAGGTTCAGGGAGGTCAGAGCAGAGTATTTTTTGTAATGCAGCCAACTATTATATCTCATCCCCGAAGTCGTATAATGGTGTGTAAAAACCGTTGCCTACACAAAATCTCATCATTGGTGAACCTGGAACCTCTGGCAGAGGAACAACAGCGATAGTCTTGTGGTCAGAACATTGCGCTCGCAATCTGACGACCCGGGTTCGATTCCCGTTCAAGGGGGGATATTTTCCCCTGGAGTTAACATCAGTGCAGATTCCACTCTCCCCAAAAGTCCTTCCGATGAGACTAAAAACCGAGGCCCCGTGTGCGAATGCACGCAGAACATCTTGTGCACACGTTAAATCCTGTTCCGTTTTTCGTAATACACTGTGTGCCGGTGGGAACAGATGACAAAATTTACAAAACCACATACACACGGGGACTGGATGTAGAAAAGTACATAAGTGCTTATTCCATTATCCTCGATATAAAATAATAAAATAAAACAACAACAACAACAAAAGTCTTTTTATCTGTTGTAGGGTGGGGGAGGGGGGCTGTAGGACACACACAAATAAACATCCCTTATCAGTTGATATAAATAAAACGTTTTGCTTTTTTTTTATCGTTTTAAAAGGAAACGTTTTTGGATCACTTGTAAGAATGAACAAAGAACACTGAACTAGAGCAATATTTGCTGGTCTAAGCTTGAAGTTGCGTACATTTTAAGGCCAGAGAAATTGTTTGGCTTTCTTTTTCTTGTGTGTGCTCGCTTCACTTGCATTTGAGCTGATCTGTTAGTGTTGTTTTTTATTATTAATTTAACCTTGATTTTAGTATGCATGTATTCGCACACTGTTCTTTGGCATGTCGTCTGATCCGAAGACTTTTCCAGGAAAGAGTTAAGTGCCAGTGACAAGTTCAGGGAATGGAATCAGTGCTAATGATAACTCCAGGGTAAAAAGTTCCCTTGAACCCGAATCTTAGCAAAGATTCCATTCCAACCTTTGGCCTCAGCTTCTGTGGGAATGTGAGTTTGATACTCTGACCACTGAGGTGTTCCTAAGGTTAAACCAAAGACAGGTTACAATAGGGATACCGGGAAACCTTGCGTATAGAACGTTGAGCTCACGAACTGACGGCATCGGTTCGAGCCTGCCCGCCCGTTTAAGGGAATTTTCCCCCTGGAGTAAACACCAGTACAGACTCCACTTCTCTGAAAGTCCTTTGAATGAGACACTGAACTGAAGTACCATGTGCAGACTTACCTAGAACATCTCGCGCTCATTCGAGGGGATTTCCCCCCTGGAGTTAACATCAGTTCTGACTCCACTCCCCCTGAAAGTCCTTTGGATGAGATTGTAAACTTATGTTCCGTGTGCAAATGCACGCAGGACAACTTGCGCACACGTTAAAACCTGCCCGGAAGAGCAGACCATTGAGTGGCAGTAGGAGAAGCTTCCAACAGTTTCAAAGCGCATGCACACTGCTGGTCGCGTTTAATACATCACTCCCAAAGTCGGAAAACAGCTGCCTTCATGATGGCCCAAAACTGTCGCGCAAGTTAAAAAAATT
>CM054162.1:11984388-11986888 GCA_028751875.1 Rapana venosa
ATGCTGTTCTTGTGATTGACTGTGGGTCATATATATACATACATACATACATACATACATACATATACATATATATATTTGAAAAAGTATATTGAGGAAAAACAAGTACAGGTAACCAGTCACAACTTCATTCCCAACATAAAAATTATTTTTGTCGAAGATTCGAAAAGGAAAAAAAAATTCACTACAAGATGAAATTTTGAAGGCAGCATTTGGGGGAATAATTGAGTAAGGACCATGCCTTTGGCCTGACCTGACTCGAGTTTCGGCTCCTGGTTGAGCACTCTTCAGAGGTCCAGGCAGTGTTTGAAACCTCACACATCCTCTGTGGTACGTAACAGCAAGACACCCTCCATAAATCAGAAGTGTCTATTGCTGCCCAAAGAATAAATAGATATTCTTGTGGTCTACCACTACTGCCAGCAAAAGATGAAAAATAGAAAGAGAAGGGAAAAATATATATGTTATTCATTTCGAGGATAATGGAATAAGCACTCATGTGCTTTGTTTTTACATCCAGTCCCCGTGTGTATGTAATTTTTTTCCATTTTGTCATCCGTTCCTACCCACCAGCACACAATGGCCTACTCCTCCATAAAGCGGAACGGGTTTTAACGTGTGCGCAAGATGTTCTGCGTACGTTCGCACACTAGACCTCGGTTTATAGTCTCATCCGAAGGACGTTTTGGGAGAGTGGAGTCGGCACTAATGTTAACTCCAGGGGAAAAATCCTCTTGAACGAGATTCGAACCCGGGTCAGCAGATCACGAGCGCAATGCGCATCCCTCTAACCACCAGTCAGTCGGTATAATATAGATATGTCAGTCGAGGCCAGTGAGCAGATCTCCTGTAAAATGACAGGCACAGAGGAAGACCAAGCACTATACACCCTACCCGCAAAGGAACGCATCGAGAGAGAGAGAGAGAGAGAGAGAGAGAGGAGAGAGAGAGAGAGAGAGAGGAGAGAGAGAGTTTTGAGGAAGGATGAGAGTTGGAGAGAGAGAGAGAGAGGAGAACTCGAAACTCGAATATTTTAATGAGGGTAATTGGATAAGCCAGAGGCTTCTTTACACCAGGCCCTCATGGGGGAAAAAGTGAAACAAACATAAATAAACCAATTGATCAACAAACAAGATAATGTCAAAAAGCAAAGAAATGAATCATTCAAATTGCCATTCAATTATTGAATGCCCATTGAGAGAGAGAGAGTGAGTGAGAAAATCAAATCAAATCAAATCAAATCAAATTCTTTTATTTTGAGGATAATGAATAAGCACCCATGTGTTGTTGTTTTTTTAAATCTGGAGAGAGAGAGAGGGGTGAGAGAGAGAGAGAAGGAGGAGAGAGAGAGAGAGAGAGATAAATCGAAAGATTTATTCACAAAAAGGCCATTGGTCCATACGTGAAGGGGGTTGCCGAACTGCTGAGTATCTTAGTGAGAAAAATAAGGAAAAGCACAAAAACAAAATGTTATTGTATAACAAAAATCACCACAAGAAAGAAAGAGACAGACAGAGAGAGACAACGACAAATTATTTTATTTCGAGGATAATGAATAAGCACTCGTGTGCTTTTTTTAATCCAGTCCCCGCCCTTAGGAATATACATGATAATAAACTAAACAGACAGACAGAGACAGAGAGAACGCTGAACGCTGAACGTGTTTAATATGTTACATTGGCCTAGAGAGAGAGAGAGAGACGAGAGAGAGAGAGAGGATGAGAGAGAGAAGTGAGAGAGAGAGAGAGAGAGAAAGAACAAGAAAGAAACAAGAAAGAAAGAGTTTCCACAGACTGACACTAAACCGTTACACTGCCAATCAAGACACTAAGTACCGTTACACTGCCAATCAAGACACTAAAGTACGTTACACTGCCAATCAAGACACTAAGTACCGTTA
The DNA here is from genome assembly GCA_028751875.1 of Rapana venosa. Classification (NCBI taxonomy): domain Eukaryota; kingdom Metazoa; phylum Mollusca; class Gastropoda; order Neogastropoda; family Muricidae; genus Rapana; species Rapana venosa. Next base: position 11,986,289 of record CM054162.1, read on the forward strand.
CACTGCCAATCAAGACACTAAGTACCGTTACACTGCCAATCAAGACACTAAGCACCGTTACACTGCCAATCAAGACACTAAGTACCGTTACACTGCCAATCAAGACACTAAGCACCGTTACACTGCCAATCAAGACACTAAGTACCGTTACACTGCCAATCAAGACACTAAGTACCGTTACACTGCCAATCAAGACACTAAGTACCGTTACACCGCCAATCAAGACACTAAAGTACGTTACACTGCCAATCAAGACACTAAGTACCGTTACACTGCCAATCAAGACACTAAGTACCGTTACACTGCCAATCAAGACACTAAGTACCGTTACACTGCCAATCAAGACACTAAGTACCGTTACACTGCCAATCAAGACACTAAGTACCGTTACACTGCCAATCAAGACACTAAAGCACCGTTACACTGCCAATCAAGACACTAAAGTACGTTACACTGCCAATCAAGACACTAAGTACCGTTACACTGCCAATCAAGACACTTAAGTACCGTTACACTGCCAATCAATCTCACCAATCGTCTGCTCCCCTGTGATCGATGTTGGCAGTTGCTGAACGGCGCTCGTGCTGACTCCCCTCCCTC
>CM054162.1:11989388-11991888 GCA_028751875.1 Rapana venosa
CACATCCGTACAGAAGGATGGACCATATGTAGGCTTACAGAGTGTTGATTTTGGTGCTGAGTCTTATATTTCTGTTGGTAAAGATGGGCTTCATCTTGGTGAATGTGTCTATTATTATTTAAAAAAAATAAATATCAAACTGCATGGTGCTGTCAGGTCAGCTGACGTTGACGGACACCCTCAGGACCGGGTACTTCACCACCCCCAACTACCCCAGTGACTACCCGCACCGCTTGGACTGTACCTGGGTCATCACCGCTCCGGCCAATGAAAGAGTCCAGGTGGACTTCAACAACAACTTTGGCATTGAGCAGCACTCCAGGTGGGTGTGTGTGGTGTGTGTGTGTATGTGTGTGTGTTGGGGGGGGGTTCGTGGGTGGGGATGTGTGGGGTGTGTGTGTGGGTGGGATGTGTTTGTGTGTGTGTGTGTATGTGTGTGTGGTTCGTGGGTGGGGATGTGTGGGTGTGTGTGTGGGTGGGATGTGTTTGTGTGTGTGTGTGTGTATGTGTGTGTGGTTCGTGGGGGGGGATGTGTGTGTGTGTGTGTGTGTGTGTGTGTGTGTGTGTGTGTGTGTGTGTGTGTGTGTGTGTGTGTTGGCTGGGGGGGGGAAGCGAGTGCTCTGACCACCGAGCTATCTATCCTGTCCCCAACTACAAGCGTAACGATGTTAAATGTTCGTGCACAATCTAGACACGATAATCGCAATGACTACAACCGTAACACCTAGCTACCTACCTGTGATGATACTAATACACCTGGTATTTTGGGGGGCGGACAGTTGCAGGTACGATTACCTGGAGTTCCGTGACGGGGCCACGGTGACGTCAACTCTCCTGAACAGGTTCTGTGGCAGTACTGTGCCCCCCTCTGTGACGTCATCCGGCAACGTCATCTTTGCCCGCTTCCGCACTGACGGCAGCATCGACAACGTGGGCTTCGGGGCTACCTACAGTATAGGTGTGTGTGTGGGAGGGGGGGTGGGGCGGGGGCGGGGGCGGGGGGGGGGGGGGGTATGTGTGTAGATACGTTTGTGTGGGTGTGTTTTGGGTGGGTGGGTGGGTGTATGTGTGAGATGGTGTGGGTGGGTGGGTGATGGTGTGGGTGGGTGTATGTGGGTGATGGTGTGGGTGGGTGTATGTGGGGGTTGGTGTGGGTGGGCGGGTGGAAGGGTGTATGTGTTGTGGGTGGGTGGGTGTATCGGTTGTGGGTGATGGTGTATGGGTGGGTGGGTGATGATATGTGTGTATGTTGAAAGGAATTAAATTTTGAATCTTGGGGAGGGAGGATGATTATGGTGTGTGTGTGGAGAGGGGTGATGTGTGTGTGGATGGGGGTGAGGTGTGTGTATGTGTGTGAGAGAGAGAGAGAGAGAGAGGAAGGTGTTGAGAGAAGTGGAGGCTGAGAGAAAGAGAGCACAGCATCCAAATCCAGCATCACTCAGTCAAGGGTCCAGGGCCCATTGCTAAAATTAGCACCCCACTTCCTTTTACCAAGTCCAAGTGTGGTCAGTTCTTGCTACAACTAGCACCAGCTGGGCTGGGATGGAATGGATAGCAGCTGAAAGGAGCTGAAAGTGGGAGGAGCTAACGGCTGTGAGAGTTATAAAGTGTGTGTGTGTATGATTGTGTGTGTGTGTGTTGTGTGTGTGTTTGTGTGTGTGTGTGTGTGTGTGTGTTTGTGTGTGAGTATGTGTGTGTGTGTGTGTGTGTGTGTGTGTGTGTGTGTGTGTGTGTGTGTGTGTGTGTGTGTGTGTCCTGTCTCAGTCTCTTGTGTATGTCCGTCTCTGTCGAAGTCTCTGTCTATATCTGAACCCCCTCCCCCCTTTCTATTCAAACCATCCTCATTTCCACATTCAACAACTTTTTTTTACGTTTTGTTTTTGTTGTATGGTTTTTTAAAAAAAAGTACTTCACTAATCCATACCCACATTCAACATTTTTTTTTTAGGCTTTGGGGTTTTAGGGGGTTGTAGGTTTTTTTTTAAGCATTTCCCTTATCCATACCCACATTCAACAACATGGTTTTTTTAGGTTTGTTTTGTTGGTGTAGGGTTTTTTTTAAAAGCATTTCACTGATTCATACCCACATTTAACATTTTGTTTTAGGTTTAGGTTTGTTTCGTTGTTGTAGGGTGTTTTTTTAAAAGCATTTCACTGATCCATACCCACATTCAACCACTTTTTTTAGGTTTGGGTTTTGTGGTAGGTTTTTTTTAAAAAAAAAAGTATTTCACTGATTCATACCAACATTCAACAACAATTTTTGTAAGGTTTGGATTTGTTTTGTTGTTGCAGGGTTAGTTTTTTCAAAAAGTATTTCACTTATTCATACCCACTTTCAACATACCCACATTCAACAACATTTTTTTTAGGTTTGGGGTTTGTTTTTTGTTTAGGCTTTTTATTTTAAAAAGCATTTCACTGATTCATACCCACATTGAACATTTTGTTTTAGGTTTGGGTTTGTTTTGTTGTAGGTGGGTGTTTTTTAAAGCATTTC
>CM054162.1:11996888-12029388 GCA_028751875.1 Rapana venosa
CTTGGCTTCAGTACAGTTCCCCCAGTTCACCCAGCTGTAAATGGGTACCTGCCCTCTTTAGGGTCAGGGAAGGTAAAGCAGCGAGGGAGAGGAGATGGGCACCGCTGCCCTCAATAAGCTGGCCCTAGAGAAGTGAGGTCTCTGACGCCTCGCTCCCCTACGACCTTATAGGTTATGGGACTCCTTTACCTTACCTACCTCACTCTAAGTGATATTAGACGAAACATTTGTGTTTGAATGATGATGTATGGTGTGTGTATATGAAGTGTGTAGGTGTAGGTGTGCTTGTGTGTGTAGGTGTGCTTGTGTGTGTAGGTGTGTGTGTATGTGTGTGTAGTACTGACGTACTGTGCGTACTGACCCGGGTAGCTCGGGGAGGTGACGGTACCCGTGCTGGTCGTCGGATATCATTTTCCTTCTATTTCGTTGACATACTATTGTTACTGTTACCATTGCTGTGTTTCTTCTTCTCCTTCTCTCTCTCTCTCTCTCTCTCTCTCTCTCTCTCTCTCTCTCTCTCTCTCTCTCTCTCTCTCTCTCTCTCTCTCTCTCTCTCTCTCTCTCTCTCTCTCTCTCACACACACAACACACACAAGCACACATTTGATAGTGTGTGTGTGTGTGTGTGTGTGTGTGTGTGTGTGTGTAGGTGTGTGTGTGTGTAGGTGTGTGTGGGTATAAGTGTGTGTGGGTATAAGTGTGTGTGTGTGTGTGTGTGTAGGTGTGTGTGTGGGGGGGGGGGGGGGGCTGTGTGGGTGTGTGAGTGTAGGTGTGTGTGTGTAAGTGTGTGTGTATAAGTGTGTGTGTGTATAAGTGTGTGTGTAGGTGTGTGTATAGGGTGTGTGTGTGTAGGGGTGTGTGTAAGTGTAGGTGTGTGTGTAAGTGTAGGTGTGTGTGTAAGTATGTAGGTGTGCTTGTGTTTGTGTAGGTGTGAACGCATATGTATAAGTGTGTGTGTGTAAGTGTGTGTGTGTATGTGTGTGTGTAGGTGTGTGTAAATATGCAGGTGTGTAGGTGTGTGTGTGTGTAAGTGTGTGTGTGTGTGTGTATTTAAGTGTGTGTGTGTAGGTGTGTGTGTGTAGTTGTGTGTGTATGTGTATAAGTGTGAGTGTGTGTAGGTGTGTGTGGGGGTGTGTGTGTTTGTGTGTGTATATGTGTGTAGATGTGTTGTTGTTTTTTATCATTTTATATTGTGCACTATTGTGCTTTTTACATCTAGTCCCCGTGTGTATGCGGTTTTATAAATTTTGTCATCTGTTCCCACCGGCAAACAATAGCCTACTCTTACGAAAAGCGGGACAGGATTTAACCTGTGCGCAAGATGTTCTGGGTTTATAGTCTCATCGGAAGGACTTTTGTGGAGAGTGGAGTCTGCACTGTTTGTGTGTATGTGTGTAGGTGTGTGTGTAAGTGTGTGTGTTTGTAAGTGTAGGTGTTTGTAAGTGTAGGTGTGTGTGTATGTGTGTGTGTGTCTGTGTAAGTATGTATCACTTAATGTGAAAAGACGTTAAACTAAAGAAGAAGAACTGCCTGCCGCGTGTCTTTGTCTAATATCACTTAATGCGAAAATACGTACACAAATGAAGAACTGCCTGCCGCGTGTCTTTGTCTAATATCACTTAATGCGAAAATACGTTAAACAAAAGAAGAACTACTCCGCATCTTTGTCTGATATTACTTGATGTGAAAACACGTTAAACTAAAGAACTGCCGCGTGTATTTGTCTGATATCACTTGATGCAAAAATACGTTAAACTAAAGAAGAACTGCCGTGTGTCTTTGTCTAATATCACTTCGGATGAGACTATAAACCGAGGTCCCGTGTGCGAACGCATGCAGAACATCTTGCGCACACGTTAAATCCTGTTCCGCTGTTCGAAAGAATAGGCCATTGTGTGCCGGTGGGAACAGATGACAAAATGTAAAATTAAAAAAACAACCGCACACACGCATAAATAAAAAAAATTTAAAAAGTCATCTGAGCGCTTTGATTTGTTGCTTTACAAGATTCAGCGCTATATAAATTCCATACATTATTATTATTATAAATGCGAAAAGACGTTCAACTAAAGAAGAAGAACTACTCCGCGTCTTTGTCTAATATCACTTAATGCGAAAAGACGTTAAACAAAAGAAGAACTACTCCGCGTCTTTGTCTCATATTACTTGATGTGAAAGCACGTTAAACTAAAGAACTGCCACGTGTCTTTGTCTATTATCACTTGATGTGAAAAGACGTTAAACTAAAGAACTGCCGTGTGTCTTTGTCTATTATCACTTGATGTGAAAAGACGTTAAACTAAAGAACTGCCACGTGTCTTTGTCTATTATCACTTGATGTGAAAAGACGTTAAACTAAAGAACTGCCACGTGTCTTTGTCTATTATCACTTGATGTGAAAAGACGTTAAACTAAAGAAGAACTGCCGTGTGTCTTTGTCTAATATCACTTCGGATGAGACTATAAACCGAGGTCCCGTGTGCGAACGCATGCAGAACATCTTGCGCACACGTTAAATCCTGTTCCGCTGTTCGAAAGAATAGGCCATTGTGTGCCGGTGGGAACAGATGACAAAATGTAAAATAAAAAAAACAACCGCACACACGCATAAATAAAAAAAATTTAAATGTCATCTGAGCGCTTTGATTTGTTGCTTTACAAGATTGAGCGCTGTATAAATTCCATACATTATTATTATTATTATTATTATAAATGCGAAAAGACGTTCAACTAAAGAAGAAGAACTACTCCGCGTTTTTGTCTGATATCACTTGATGCTAAAAGACGTTAAACTAAAGAAGAAGAACTGCCATGTGTCTTTGTCTGATATCACTTGATGCTAAAAGACGTTGAATGCAAGAAGAACTGTAGGGCGTCTTTGTCTAATATCACTTAATGCGAAATTACATTAAGCTAAAGAAGAACTGTAGGGCGTCTTTGTCTAATATCACTTGATGCTAAAAGACGTTGAATGCAAGAAGAACTGTAGGGCGTCTTTGTCTGATATCACTTAATGCGAAAAGACGTTAAGCTAAAGAACTACCGCGTCTTTGTCTAATATCACTTAATGCGAAAATACGTTGAATGCAAGAAGAACTGTAGGGCGTCTTTGTCTGATATCCCTTAATGCGAAAAGACGTTCAACTAAAGAACTGCCGTGTGTCTTTGTCTAATATCACTTAATGCGAAAAGACGTTAAACTAAAGAAGAACTGCCTGCCGCGCGTCTTTGTCTGATATCACTTAATGCGAAAATACGTTAAACTAAAGAACTGCCGCGCGTCTTTGTCTGATATCACTTGATGCTAAAAGACGTTGAACTAAAGAAGAACTACTTCGCGTCTTTGTCTACTACCACTTAATGCTAAAAGACGTTGAACTAAAGAAGAACTACTTCGCGTCTTTGTCTGATATCACTTGATGCTAAAAGACGTTAAACTAAAGAACTGCCGCGCGTCTTTGCCTACTATCACTTGATGCTAAAAGACGTTAAGCTAAAGAAGAACTGTAGGGCGTCTTTGTCTGATATCACTAACTGTGAAAAGTCGTTAAGTTAAAGAACTACCGCGTCTTCGTCTAATATCACTTAATGCGAAAAGACGTTAAACTAAAGAACTGCCGCGCGTCTTTGTCTACTACCACTTAATGCTAAAAGACGTTGAACTAAAGAAGAAGAACTACTCCGCGTCTTTGTCTGATACCACTTAATGCGAAAAGACGTTAAACTAAAGAAGAACTACTTCGCGTCTTTGTCTAATACCACTCCATGTGAAAAGACGTTGAACTAAAGAAGAAGAACTGCCGTGTGTCTGTCACCAGATCGTCAACGGCATCATGCAGGACTCGCCCATCATGACCAGACTGTGCGGCACAGACCTGCCTGACCCCGTGCTGTCCTCCGGCAACACCATGACCGTTAGGTTCCGAACGGACGGATCCACCTCCGAGCGTGGCTTCAGCGCCACCTTCACCTCCCTGGAGGAAGCCAGTCAGTACACACATGCATACGCACACACGCACGTATGCACGTATGCACGCGCATGCATACATACATGCTTACAATGAATACATACATACATACATACGCGCGCACGTATGTACGTACGCATACAGACATGCTTACCTGCATACAATGAATACATACATACATACATACATACATACATACATACATACAGACAGACAGACAGACAGACAGACAGACAGACACACACACACACACACACACACACACACACACACACACACACACCTCTCTCTCTCTCATACATACATACATACATACATACAGAAAGACACACACACACACACACACACACACACACACTCTCTCTCTCTCTCTCTCATACATACATACATACATACATACATACATACATACATACATACATACAGACAGACAGACAGACAGACAGATAGGCACGCACACACACACACACTCTCTCTCTCTCTCTCTCTCTCTCTCTCTCTCTCACTCTGTTTAGGGAGAAGGGGGAGAGGTACGGAGAGGGAGAGAGACAGGGAGAGGAAGAAGGGGGAAGGGCCATTACTATGATGGTTAGAGAGAGAGTGTGTGTGTGAGAGAGGGAGAGAGAGAGAGAAGGGGAGAAAGAGAGAGAGAGAGCTCTGAAAGAATTTATTCATGAAGAGACCAGTGGCCCATACGTGAAGGGGGTTGGTTGAGTGCTGATCAATTCCCTGAATATTGATAGGAATACGCGGGTGAAGTACAACTGTGACAAACAAACCCACAGGGAAAGAAACAAAACCCCAAACCCGTACAACATCTCGACATCTTATGTTAAAGCCTTTACATCAAGCTAACTTGATAATGATATCAGGATTACTACATCCTTGGAACAAACACGAGTCTAAAAATAATTCAAAAGGCTGACTGGTAAAATTTTGGCTGGGATATAATTATTTTTCTCTTAAATGTCAATGAATCCCCCCCTTGAGAGACTGAATGAGTGGGTGAGAGAATGAAAGAGTGATACCTAAGCTTGTCTGTTTGTATATACACCTGTGTCTACTCTAACGCACACTATAAAAAAGAAAGAAAGAGGAAAAAACTGGAAAACTTCTTCGGACTCTACTCTTCCCTCCAAAAACTTCCTCTGAATCCTCTTTTCCGTCAGAAAACTTTCTCTGAATCCTCTTTTCCATCAAAAAAATTCCTCAGACTCCTCTCTTCCCTCAAAACATTTCCTCTGACACCACTCTTCCCCCAAAAAACTTCGTCGGACTCTTCTTTTCCCTCAAAAAACTTTATCTAACTCCTCTCTTCCCTAAAAAAACGTTCCCTGACTCCTCTCTTCTCTCAAAAAACGTTCTCGGACACCTCTCTTCCCTCAAAAATAAACTACCTCGGACTCCTCTCTTCCCTAAAAAAAAAACTTCCTCTGACACCTCTCTTCTCTCCAAAAAAAAACTTCATCCGACATCTCTCTTCCCCTCAACAAAAAAACAAAAACCCCACAACACAACAACACTTTCTCTGACTCCTCTTCCTCTCTGACATGCGCACAGAGTGTGGCGGCGTCATTTCCGTTCCGGCCAACATCACCTCCCCTGGGTTCTACGAGCACGGCAACTACAGCAACAGCGAGCACTGCATCTGGAAGGTGAGCAACCCCCAGCGAGTCAACTCCTCCATCATGATCACCATCAACAGCCTGGCGCTGGAGCCCCATCGCCGCTGCGGCTACGACTTCTTGGAGTTCAGGGAAGGTACGGAGGTTTCAGAAAGAGTTGGGGGAGGGAGGAGAGAGAGAGAGAGAGAGAGAGAGAGAGAGAGAGGAGAGAGGGAGGGAGGGATGTATGTGATTTTTTTTTTAAATCAATCCAGGTGCCGAAACTCTCGAGTCAGGTCAGGCCAAAGGCATGGTTCCCATGTTTGTAAATATCTGTTTGTTTAAACTATTGATTATTTATCATTGATTTGCATGACTCTGTGTAAGATTTAGGTTGAATGCATTGCGCTTTGATTTGTCTTTGCAAGATATAGCGCTATATAAGTTCCATTTATTATTATTTCAACAAAAATGCTTTAAAATGCTGTCATTGAAAGATTTATGGGTTGTTTTTTTTTAAAGATTTTTCTTCTTCTTCTAAATTGAATCCTTGAAAATCGTTTTCAGAAAATGAAGGAGAGAAGTTGAAAGTGGTTACCTCCACTTGTTTTCCTCCACTACTATTTCTTCTCTTAAAAGAAATTTTCAGAGACGGAGATTTCAGAAGGGGGGGGGGGGGGTGATGGTTGCGTGTGACTTCCAAAAATAATATTCAGGAAAGGTACGGAAGTTTCAGAAAGGGTGGGGGGGGGGAGGTAGGGGACGGTTGTGTGTGACTTTAAAGAAACGGTTTCAGAGAAGGTACGGAGGCTTCATGAGAGAAGGAGGAGGGGGCGAGGATGGGATGGTTTGTGTGTGACTTTTTTTTTTTAAATTTCAGAAAATGTACTCAGATTTCAAGAAAGAAAGGTACGGAAGTTTCAGAAAGGATGAGGGAGGTAGGGGATGGTTGTGTGTCACTTTAAAACAAAATACTTACAGAAAAGGTACGGAGGTTTCAGAAAGAGTAAGGGGAGTGGGAGGAGGAGGAGGAGGGGATGGTTTGTGTGTGACTTTTACCAAAAATGTTCAGAGAAGACAGAGGGTGGAAGTGGATGGGAGGGTTGTGCATGACATTTTTGTGTGTGTTAATTTCAGAGAATTACGCAGATTTCGAGAAAAAGGGTAGAGGTAGATGGGAGGGTTGTGCGCGTCTTAGGGGCACTTGAAAAGAGTCTATATGTTTATTTATTTTTTTATTTATTCTTTTATATCAAGGATAATGGAATAAGCACTTATGCGCGTTTTTACATTCAGTCCCCGTGTATATGCGGTTTTGTAAATTCTGTCATCTGTTCCCACCGGCACACAATGGCCTACTCTTACGAAAAGCGGAACAGGATTTAACGTGTGCGCAAGATGTTTTGCGTGCGTTCGCACACGGGGCCTTGGTTTATAGTCTCATCCGAAGGACTATATTATGACAATTACTAGACAACAGCTGCCTAGTCCACGAGCACTTTTCTAAAGGAGGATGCTTTTATACCATTCACATCACTGTACTGCTGTTGTTGTGTTTATATGTTTGTTGGTTGTTGTTTGTTTGGGGGTTTTTTGGGTGGGGGGTGTTGTTGTTTTGTCTCGGCTAGAGCTCCGAGGTTCACCAAAAGTGAGATTTTCGCGTATGCGACAATAGCATCGTAGTTCATGAGCACTTTTCTAAAGGAGGATGGTTTTGTACCATTCACATCACTGTACTGCTGTTGTTGTTTTGGGGGTTTGGTTTTGTGGAGGGGGGGGGGGTGTTGTTTCGTTTCTCGTCTACACCTCCGAGGTTCACCAAATGGTGAGATCTTTGCGTCTGCGACCCGCCCGGTGTTTAATCTACCGTTAAGGTAGCCACATTCCGACTTCGGGGATAGTATACTGCGCTTTGGTTTGTGTTGTTGTTGTTTTTGTTGCAAGATATAGCGCTATATAAATTCCACGTATTGTTATTATTATTATCATTATTATTATTATTGGTATTATTATTATTATCATTATCATTATTCATCATCATCATTACTATCATCATCATTATTATCATTATTATTATTATCATTATTATCATCATCATCATCATCATTATTATCATTATATTTTTTACTGCATGCTATGTGTGTGTGTTGTGTTGTGTGTGTGCAGGGCCTGACGCCAACAGCCCCCTCATCGAGAAGTTCTGCGGCAACAACACCATCACGGCTCCTGTGGCCACTCCCAGTGACCAGGTCTGGGTTCGATTCCGGTCCGACCAGAGCGTGGTGGCTGCCGGCTTCGATGTGACCTTCACCCCCACCAGTCAGTGTGCTTTCTGCAGTTGATTGATAGATAACAGCAAATAACAGGGTCGTATTGCACAGCGTATAAAAGCGAAGTGATATCATGCGACGTATTTAGAGAAACAATTTTGGATTATGTCGCAGAGCATATAAAGCAAAGTGACACACAGGATGATACATGATATCATGCGACATTTAGAGTAGCAATGTTGGATTATGTCGCAGAGCATATAAAGCGAAGTAACACACGCAGGATGATACATGATATCATGCGATATTTAGAGTACCAATGTTGGTTTATGTCGCAGATAATGTACATACATGATATCATGCGACGTATTTAGAGAAACAATTTTTGATTATGTCGCAGAGAATGTAAAGTGAAGTGACACGCAAGATGATACATGATATCATGCCACGTATTTAGAGTAACAATGTTGGATTATGTCGCAGAGAATGTAAAGCGAAGTGACACGCATGATGATACGTGATATCATGCCACGTATTTAGAGTACCAATGTTGGATTATGTCCCAGAGCATATAGAGCGAAGTGACACACGCAGGATGATACATGATATCATGCCACGTATTTAGAGAAACAATTTTGGATTATGTCGCAGAGCATATAAAGCGAAGTGACACACAGGATGATACATGATATCATGCCACGTATTTAGAGTAACAATGTTGGATTATGTCGCAGAGCATATAAAGCGAAGTAACACACGCAGGATGATACATGATATCATGCGACGTATTTAGAGTAGCAATTTTGGATTATGACGCAGAGCATATAATACGAAATGACGTACATGGTCAATAGTGATGCAATCGTATTGTTGTGTGATATATGTTACAGTATTAATGGTACATTTGAATCGAAATATATGTGTTACACACCATAAAAAGCGAAATGACAAAGATACATGATATTATGCCACATATTTAGAGTAACAATAATGGATTATATTGCAGAGCATATAAAGCGAAATAACATAGATACATGATATTATGCCACATATTTAGAGTAACAATAATGGATTATATTGCAGAGCATATAAAGCGAAATGACATACATAGTTAATAACGATACAATCGTATTGTTGTGTGATATCTGCTACAGTATTGATGTTACATTTGAATCAAAATATATGTGTTACACATCGTATAAAGCGAAATGACAAAGATACATGATATTATGCGACATATTAAGAGTAACAATGTTGGATTATACTGCAGATCATATAAAGCGAAATTACATGCATGATCAACAATAATACATGATATCATGCAATATATTTACAGTATCAATATAACATTTGAGTCAAAATTAATGTTACACACAATATAAAGCAAAATGACATACATGATAAACATTGATAATGATATCATGCGAAATATTTACATCTTCAATATAGTATTTAGATCAAGATAAATGTGAACGAGATTTCATGCAGATGCACATTAAACGACAAACAGACCACAAACAACTCACTCACTCACTCATCCCTTGGTCGGGACGACCGTTGGGGTACCCGCACGGACGCTGCAAGTGGACCGCCAAATGGTTCTGTCCTGGGCTGTTTTCAGGAGGCTTGGTACAGTGAGGCCGGTCCACTCCTTGATGTTGGATATCCAGCTTTTGCGTGGTCGTCCCTGCCTCCTTGCTCCTTCCACCATTCCCTGCAGGACTGTCTTTGACAGGCTGTTATGCCTTGTTGTGTGGCCAAACCATTTCAATTTCCTCCGTTTGACTGTATCTAGCAATGGTTCTTGTTTGCCAGCCATTGCCTCGATCTGCTGCCAGACGTAGTCATTGGTTTTGCGGTCTCTGTAGGTGATGTTCAGGATCCGCCTGAGGCACTTCATCTCAAAGGCTTGAATGCGACGTTCTAAATCGGCAGTAAGTGTCCATGCTTCACAGCTGTACAAGGCAATGGATGTGACGAGTGCCTTGTAGAGTCTGACCTTAGTGTGGGTTCTGATGTTGTGGTTTCTCCACACTTTCGCCAGCTTAGTCATGGAGGAGAGTGCCACAGCAAGTCTGATCTTCACCTCTTGTGTGCTCGTGCCTTCTTTGGTGATGACTGCTCCAAGGTACTTGAAAGTTTCCACCTCCTCTAGTGTCTCGCCACTCATCTTGATGCTGGTGGGAGTGGTCGGTGTGGTACTGTTCACTAGGATCTTGCTCTTTTCCGTGCTGATCTCCATACCGTGGGCATTGGCTGATGTTTCCAGTCTGGTGGTGAGATCCTGGAGTTCTTCTTCACTGCGGCCCATGAGATCAATATCGTCTGCGAATCGAAGATTGCAGACTGGCCTTCCTCCTATTGTGATCACAAACAAACAAACTGAAAACAAAAACAGAATGTACAAATGGAAGAGTACACATATACACATATGCATTACGGAATATATTTTTTACAAATGTTGGTGGGTGGCATTAGTTTCTAGTTTCTTGCTAAGTGAATTGTTGATTTGGTATTTGGTAGGTGAACGGTTTGTTAGTTGACTTGGTGTGTGTGTGCGCGCGCGCGCGTGTGTGTGAGTGTGTGTGAGAGAGAGGAGAGAGAGGAGAGAGAGAGAGAGAGAGAGAGAGAGAGAAAGAGGGAGACAGACAGACAGACAGAGAGAGACAGAGAGAGAGATTATCCTACAGCTAAAATCTAAACATAAGATTTCACCACATTGCAACAACAAAAAACCAAAAAAAACCCATCCTTATGAAATGAAAACGTTTTGCTGCCGTTTTATAGTAAACCATGTTTTCACTTGTTAGCCAGGCATAAAGACAACACACACACACACACACACACACACACACACAAACACCCCCACCCCCCCCCCCACACACACAACACACACCTACACACATACACCATCCCTACACACACACACACCTACACACACACACACACACACACACACACACACACACACACACACACACCAGAACAAGATGGTAAGGGACCGTGGTGTGTCTGTGTGCAGCCTGTGGAGGCATTCTGGACAGTCCTCAAGGAGTGTTCACCAGTCGTAACTACCCCAACAACTACGATCATAACGACTTCTGCGTCTGGAAAATTGTTGCTCCTCAGGGCCAGCGAATCCGGGTACGTTTGTGACTGGGGTGTGTGTGTGGGGTGGGGAGGGGGGGTGTTGGAGGGGGGGGGGGTGTGTGGGGTGGGGGGAGGGGTGTTGGGGTGGGGTGTGTGGGGTGGGGGTGCGATGTGTGTGTGGTGTTGGGGGGGGGGGTGTGGGGTGGGGGGGGATGTGTGTTGGGGGGAGGGGATGTGTGTGTGTGTGTGGGTGGGGGGGGGGTTGTGTGTGGGGTGGGGGGTGTGTGTGGGGTGGGGTGTGTGTGGGGGGATGTGTGTGTGTAGTGGTGTGTGTTGTGTCGTGTGCGTGATGGTGTGTGGTGGATGTGTGTATGAGTGTGTGGGTGTGGTGTGTGGGGGGTGGGTGGAGTATGTCTAAGTGGGGGGGGGGGTGTTGGAGTGGTGTGGGTGGGTGGATATGTGATGTTTGGTGTGTATGTGTGTGAGGAGTGGGGGTGAGTGTGTGGTGAGTGTGTGTATGAGTGTGGGTGTGCTTGTGTGTGGTGTGGTGTGTGTGTGTGTGTGTGACACACTGACATAAGTCCGCGAACACAAAGGACGAGTCGTAGAAATCATTTCTAACGCCATTTGTTTTAAACGTGTTTATTCACAAAGTCTTTATTACAATATTAGCAAATCTGTCATAAGATCAACGCGGCAAGCTCAGAGCAAGCTTTGTGTGCAGTCTTCCAAAGAAAGACGCGTATAACAAAAACATACAATGACAGGAATGAGGTACGGTAAAGGTAAAGGTGTCCCATAACCTATAAGGTCGTAGGGGAACGAGGCATCAGAGACCTCAACTTCTCTAGGGCCAGCATATTGAGGGCAGCGCCCATCTCCTCTCACCTTCCCTGACCCTAAAGAGGGCAAGGTACCCATTTACAGCTGGGTGAACTGGGGGAACTGTACTGAAGCCAAGGCGCGCAAACGGTCACCCATCCAAGTGGTAACCACGCTCGACGCTGCTTAACCTTGGCTTTGGAGAAAGCGAGTGCTCTGACCACTGAGCTATCCCGTCCCCCGGGATGATAGCCTTCATCAATCTTAGCAGTACAGAACACGGCACACTCTTATCAGATGTAATATCGCCGAAGCAGGAATGCGACTACCTTCATGTTGGGCTAAAACGGTCGCATACGCCAAAAAATTCGCCCCATTGGTGATCCGCGAAGCGCTAGCCGAAGAACGAAAACAAAATTATGATATAAATTATTTATTATATTATTATTATTATTATATAGAGTTATGCACTGACGAACAAGATCACGAGCCTGGCTTATCACTGTTCCCCGTGTGCGTGCGTGCGTGCGTGTATATGTGTGTGTGTGTTATATTTATTTATTCTTTTATTTCGAGGATAATGGAATAAGCACTCATGTGGGTTTTTTTCTTACATCCAGTCCCCGTGTGTATGCATTTTTACGCTGTATGTAGTTTTTAGAAATGTTGTCATCCGTCGTGTGTGTGTGTGGGGTGTGTGTGTGTGTGTGTGTGTGTGTGTGTGTGTGTGTGTGTGTGTGTGTGTGCGTGCGTGCGCTGCCTGCCTGCCTGCCTGCCTGCCTGCCTGCCTGCGTGCACGTGTGCACGTGCGTGCGCGCGTGAACAGCTTCGCTTCACAGACTTCGACCTGGAGCAACACTCCACTTGTCGCTGGGACTACCTGGAGCTCTTCAATGGCGGCCTGCCTGACGCGCCCTCTGTGGGCAAGTTCTGTGGGCAAAACGTCACCAGCTTACTGTCTCAGAGCAATGCCGTTCGCGTGGTCTTCAAAACGGACGGCAGTCAGTCCGCCAGAGGCTTCAGGGCTGTATACTCTTTCGATTCTGAAGGTCAGGAAAGTGTCGAGAGATGTGACGTACTTGTTTTTGATTGGTTTAGGTTTGGTTTGGGTTTGGGTTTGGGTTAGGTTGAAAGGGGCAGGGGAAAGAAGAAGAGTTGTGATATGTGATGTCGTGTTGTATTGAATTGTAGAAAACATTTCTAATGTACTGTAGGTGTTGAAAGTATGTTGTAGTAGTAGTAGTTGTTGTAGTTGTAGTAGTAGTAGTAGTAGTAGTGTTTGTAGTAGTTGTTGTTGTAGTAGTAGTGGTAGTGTTTGTAGTAGTAGTTGTAGTAGTAGGTAGTGGTAGTAGTAGTAGTAGTAGTAGTAGTAGTAGTAGTAGTAGTAGTAGTAGTAGTAGTAGTAGTAGTAGCAGCAGCAGCAGCAGCAGCAGCAGCGCAGCAGCAGCAGCAGCAGCAGTAGTAGTAGTAGTAGTAGTAGTAGTAGTAGTAGTAGTAGTAGTAGTAGTAGTAGTAGTAGTAGTTGTTGTTGTAGCAGCAGCAGTAGCAGCAGGAGTAGTAGTGTTTGAAGTAGTAGTTGTAGCAGCAGCAGTAGCAGGAGAACTAGTAGTAGTAGTGGTAGTAGTAGTAGTAGTAGTAGTAGTAGTAGTAGTAGTAGTAGTAGTAGTAGTAGTAGTGGTGGTGGTGGTGGTGGTGTGGTATTAACAGTAGTAGCAGCAGTTGCAGCCGTTTGTTTATCATTGTAAAGATGAGATCACCCCTCTAACTAATGTTAACAGGACAACCATATATCATAAGTCTACTTCTCGTCCTGTCAAAGTTTATGCTTGTATTTTTTGTGACGCCTTTCATTGAATTAAAAAAAATTCTGTATCAAGCAACCGTCATTATTATTATTATTATTATTATTAATATTATTACGTTTATCGTCTAACTGATGTTAATAAAGGACAGCAATAAGTCTACTTCTTATCCTGTTAAGGTTTCTGCTTCTTGTTGTTGTTTTACTCCTTTCTTTAAATTAAACAAAAATCTGTATCAAGCAACTGTCATCATCATCGTCATCATCATTATCATCATCATCATTATCATCATCATCATTATCTTTGTTGAATGCTTTGATTTGTTGCTTTACAAGATTCAGCGCTATATAAATTCCATACATTATTATTAGTAGTAAGAGCAGCAGTAGTAGTAGTAGTAGTAGTAGAAGTAGTAGTAGTAGTAGTAGTAAGAGGAGTAGTAGTAGTAGTAAGAGTAAGAGTAGTAGTAGTAGTAGTAAGAGTAAGAGTAGTAGTAGTAGTAGTAGTAGTAAGAGTAAGAGTAGTAGCAGCAGCAGGTGCAGCCGTTTGTTTATCATTGTAAAGATGAGATCACCCCTGTAACTAATGTTAACAGGACAACCATATATCATAAGTCTACTTCTCGTCCTGTCAAAGTTTATGCTTGTATTTTTTATGATGCCTTTCATTGAATTAAAAAAAAGTTCTGTATCAAGCAACCGTCATTATTATTATTATCATTCTTCTTCTTCTTCTTCTTCTTCTTCTTCTTCTTCTTATTATTATTATTATTATTATTATTATTGTTCTTGTTGTTCTTGTTGTTGTTGTTATCATTACGTTTGTCGTCTAACTGATGGTAATAAAGGACAACCATAAGTCTACTTCTTATCCTGTTAAGGTTTCTGCTTCTTGTTGTTTTACTCTTTCTTTAAATTAAACAAAAATCTGTATCAAGCAACTGTCATCATCATCGTCATCATCATTATGATCATCATCATTATCATCATCATCATTATCTTTGTTGAGCGCTTTGATTTGTTGCTTTACAAGATTCAGCGCTATATAAATTCCTTACAGTAGTAGTAGTAGTAGTAGAAGTAGTAGTAGTAGTAGTAGTAGTAGTAGTAGTAGTAGTAGTAGTAGTAGTAGTAGTAGTAGTAGTAGTAGTAGTAGTAGTAGCAGCAGCAGCAGCAGTAGTAATAGTAAGAGTAGTAGTAAGAGTAGTAGTAGTAGTAAGAGTAGTAGTAGTAGTAGGAAGTAGTAGTAGTAGTAGTAGTAGTAGTAGTAGTAGAAGTAGTAGTAGTAGTAGTACTAGTAGTAGTAATAGTAGTAGTAGTAGTAGCAGTAGTAGTAGTAGTAGAGTAGTAGTAAGTAGTAGTAGTAGTAGTAGTAGTAGTAGTAGTAGTAGTAGTAGTAGTAGTAGTAGTAGTAGTAGTAGTAGTAGTAGTAGTAGTAGTAGTAGTAGTAGTAGTAGTAGTAGTAGTAGTAGTAGTAGTAGTAGTAGTAGTAGTAAGAGTAGTAAGAGTAGTAGTAGTAGTAGTAGTAGTAGTAGTAGTAGTAGTAGTAGTAAGAGTAGTAGTAGAAGTAGTAGTAGTAGTAGTAGTAGTAAGAGTAAGAGTAGTAGTAGTAGTAAGAGTAGTAGTAAGAGTAGTAGTAGTAGTAGTAGTAGTAGTAGTATCATTATTATTATTATTATCATCATCATCATCATCATCATCATCATCATTATTGTTGTTGTTAACATTATTATAGTTACCATTATTATTATTATAACGTTTGTCATGGTGCATCAGCCTGCGGAGGAATGTACCACAGCAACCAGGGTAACTTCAGCAGCCCCAACTACCCGAGCAACTACCCGGCCAACACCGAGTGCACCTGGTACATCAACGTCATGCCCGGGTACACCGTGGTCTTGAACGTCACCCGCTTCACCATGCAGAGCTCTTCCTCCTGCACCAGCGACTATCTGGAGGTGAGTTGTTGGTGTTGTTGTTGTGGTTGTTTGTTTGGTGGTGGTGTGTGGTGGTGGTGTTTGTTGGTGGTGGTAGGTTACTATCTGGAGGTGAGTTGGTGTTTGTTGTTGTCGTTGTTTGTTTGGTGTTGTGTTGTTGTGTTTGGTGGTGCTGTTGGGGTGTTTGTTTGTTGGTGGTGGTTTACTTCTGGGTGAGTTGTGTTTGTCGTTGTTTGTTGGTGTTGTTGTTGTTTGTTGGTGTTTTGTTTTTGTTGTGGTGGTGTGGTGTTGTGTTGTTTTACTTCTGGAGTTGGTTGGTGTTTGTGTTGTCGTTGTTGTTTGTTGTGGTGTTGGTGTGTGTTTTTGGGTGGTGTGTTGTGTGGTGTTTGTTTGTTGTTGGTGGTGTTTACTATCTGGGGTGGTGTTGGTTGTGTGTGTCTTCGGGTTTGTGTTTTGGTGTTGTTGTTGTTTGTTTGGTGTTGTTGTTGTTTGTTTGGTGGTGGTGGTGTTTGTTGGTGGTGGTTTACTATCTGGAGGTGAGTTGGTGTTTGTTGTTGTCGTTTGTTTGTTTGGTGTTGTTTGTTTGGTGGTGGTGGTGTTTGGTGTTATTGTTTGGTGGTGTTGTTGGTAGTTTACTATCTGGAGGTGAATTGTTGTTGTTTTGTGTTGTGGTTGTTGTTTGTTTGGTGGTGGTGGTGTTGTTTGTTTGGTGGTGGTGGTGTTTGTTGGTGGTAGTAGGCTACTATCTGGAGGTGAGTTGGTGTTTGTTGTTGTCGTTGTTTGTTTGGTGTTGGTGTTGTTTGTTGTTTGTTTGGTGGTCGTGGTGGTGGTGGTTTACTATCTGGAGGTGAATTTTGCTGTTGTTTTGTGTTGTGGTTGTTGTTTGGTGGTGGTGTGTTTGGTGTTGTTGGTAGTTTACTATCTGAGGTGAATTGTTGTTGTTTATTGTTGTTTTTGTTTGGTGTTGTTGTTGGTAGTTTACTATCTGGAGTTGAATTGTTGTTGTTTAGTGTTGTTGTTGTTCGGTGATATTGTTGTTTTGTGTTGTTGTTTCATGGTGTTGTTTCGTGGTGTTGTTGTTTCATGGTTTTGTTTCGTGGTGTTGTTTCATCGTGGTGTTTCGTGGTGGCGTTTCATGGTGTTGTTGTTTTGTGGTGTTGTTGGTAGTGACTTTCACAATGGTATTGAGCTGACTTGTAAGACTTTTAAGCCCACAAGTAAACCTCCTCTGTGTGCGTGTGTCTGTCTGTGCGTGCGTTTGTGTGCGTGTGTCTGTGTGTCTGTGTGCCTGTGCGCAACAGGTCAAGGATGTGATGACCAACGGAACGCAGGTGGTAAAGGGCCGTTACTGCGGCAGCACAGCGCCCCCTATCATTACCTCCAGCGCCAGACGACTCTCGATCACCTTCCATTCTGATGGCGCCACCAGCGCTGCTGGCTTCACCGCTAACTGGACCACCAGTGAGATTTAAAAAAAAAAATTTTGTCTGTTTTCTTTTTTGTCTTTTTTGTCTTTGTTGTCTTTTTTGTCTTTGTTGTCTTTTTTGTCTTTTGTTGTTGTCTTTTTTTTCTTTGTTGTCTTGTTTTTCTTTGTTGTCTTTGTTGTCTTTTTTGTCTTTGTTGTCATTTTTGTCTTTGTTGTCTTTGTAGTCTTTTTTGTTGTTGTTGTCTTTTTTCCTCTTTGTTTCTTTTTTGTTGTTGTTGTCTTTTTTGTCTTTTGTTGTCTTTTTTGTTTTTGTTGTCTTTGTTGTCTTTTGTTGTCTTTTTTTTCTTTGTTGTCTTTTTTTTTGTTGTTGTTGTCTTTTTTCTCTTTGTTGTCTTTTTTGTTTTTGTTGTCTTTTTTGTCTTTTGTTGTCTTTTTTGTTTTTGTTGTCTTTGTTGTCTTTTTTTGTCTTTGTTGTCTTTTGTTGTCTTTGTTGTCTTTTTTTTGTTTTTGTTGTCTTTGTTGTCTTTTTTTGTTTTTGTTGTCTTTTTTGTCTTTGTTGCTTGTGTGCCTAGGGTATTTGTGGTCAGATTTAGTATGGACCGCCAGTTAGGATATGTGTCCTTATTGCGTAGGTTGTTTGTGTTCATAATTTTGATGTGGAGTGCAGGTGTAAAGTTTTTCCTTATTGGGTAAGGTTTTTGTATTTATATTTGATATGGACCAGCAGTGAGATCTTTTTTGTCTTTGTTGCTTGAGTGCCAAGGGTATTGGCGGTCAGATTTAGTATGGACCAACAGTTAGGATGTGTGTCCTTGTTGCGTAGGTTGTTTGTGTGCATAATTTTGATGTGGATTGGGGCGGTGAACAGTTTGTCATTATTGAGTAAGGTTTGTGTATTTATGTTTGATATGGACCAGCAGTGAGATCTTTTCTGTCTTTGTTGCTTGGGTGCCAAGGGTATTTGTGGTCAGATTTAGTATGGACCAACAGTGAGGATATGTGTCCTTGTTGCGTAGGTTGTTTGTGTGCATAATTTTGATGTGGACTGCAGGTGAAAAGTTTGTCATTATTGGGTAAGGTTTGTGTATTTATACTTGATATGGACCAGCAGTGAAAAGTTTGTCCTTATTGCGTAGGTTGTTTGTGTGCATAATCTTGATGTGGACTGCAGGTGAAAAGTTTGTTCTTATTGGGTAGGTTTTTGAGGGCATAATTTTGATATGGATTGCAGGTGAAAAGTTTTTCCTTATTGTGTAAGGTTTTTGTGTTCATATTTGATGTGGACCCCAAGTTATTTTGTTCTTTGTTGCGTAGGTGATTGTGTTCCTAATTTTATATGGACTGCAGGTGAAAAGTTTGTCCTTATTGCGTAGGTTGTTTGTGTTCATATTTTGATATGGACCACAAGTTAATTTTTCTTGATTGGGTAGGTTTTTGTGTTCATAATTTGATATGGACTGGCGGCGAAAATTTAGTAGTCATTTAATACTCTTATGTACTATTTCAGAAATGGAGGTTGATTTTTTTTATGTACTCGGATAGGTCGTCATGCATTTGTATCACCCAAAGCATCCTAAAAAATTGACAGAAATGTATATCGATGCTACAGATCCCTCCACAGATGTCTATCAATGATGGGTAAACTTGAAATTTGTATTCGGTATAAAAAATAATATCCGATAAAGTTCGCTGCAACCGTGAGTTTGGTTTAAACATGTTTGTCCAGTGTTCGCTTTGATTTGTCTTTGCAAGATATAGCGCTATATAAGTTCCATTTTATTATTATTATTATTATTCATACAACATAGGCAAACATCAACACAGCGGGGTAAAGGCATCAACTGTGAAGTTGCTGTGCTAAGCTGATTCATTATGCACACTCCCCTCTGAAACAGTATCCTTACCATCCATTTTCCATCAACTTTTTGGACAAACAAAAGCTTAAAACCCCCAAAAAGATATCACACAAACAGGTCAGAAAAGCTTAGAGTGTATCAGACTAGACATATGGGCTGACTGATAAAGTGAAATATTCAGGCATAGAAATGAATAATAACGATACCTTAACTAACAGAGTTGTTTGCAGAAATACCTTTAACTGGTTGATGAAACAGCTTCTGTGTTCGGCGGGGCTATAAACTGCCATGATTGGCAGATGATTACAATGTCTTGAATAATGATAGACAGATGATTACAATACCTTAGATAATCGTTTCATCTTCAAGCTAACAAATTATTACACTATCTTAGATAATATTCTATCTGTAAGTTTACATATGCTTACAATATCTTAGATAATCGTTCTATCTCTAAGTTTATAGATGCTTACACTATCTTAGATAATCGTTCTATCTCAAAGCTTACAGATGCTTACAATACCTTAGATAATCGCTCTATCTCAAAGCTTACAGATGCTTACACTATCTTAGATAATCGTTCTATCTCAAAGCTTACAGATGCTTACAACTATCTTAGATAATCGTTCTATCTCAAAGCTTACAGATGCTTACACTATCTTAGATAACCGTTCTCTCTTCAAGCCGGTGCCGGTGGAAACAGATGACAACATTGACAAAACCGCATACACACGAGGACTGGATGTAAAAAAAAGCACATGAGTGCTTATTCCAGTATCCTCGATATAAATCAATAAATAAATAAATAAATAAATAAAATACTTTAACTAGCTGATCTTTTCCCTTCCTGTCTTGCCCCGCAAATCCAAGACGTGAGACAAAGTGACGCTTGTAACCACCCAGGCCTCAAACCTGACTGGGCCTAACTCACTCACTCACTCACTCACCTACCTGTGCAGGTTGTGGCGGGCTGTTCACGAGTGAGAGGGGTGCGATCGTGTCCCCCGGGTACCCCACAGCCTACAGCAACAACCTGAAGTGCAACTACACCATCATGGGTAATCCCCAGCACTACGTCATGCTCACCTTCGACACGTCCCTCTTTGAGCTGGAAAGTGAGTTCGTCGTCTTGTGTCGTTGTAACGGTCATTTGTCATCATGGTCGTCGTTATTATTGCCATCGGTCATTTTGTCATCGTGGTCGTCGTTATTATTGCCATTGATCATTTGTCATCATGGTCGTCGTTATTGCCATCGATCATTTGTCATCATGGTCGTCATTATTGCCATCGGTCATTTGTCATCATGGTCGTCATTATTGCCATTACTGTCTTCCCTATTTTCCATCTTCTTTTGCCTTCATTATCACTGTATCGAGCGTGGTAACCATTTGGATGGGTGACCGTTTGCGCGCCTTGGCTTCAGTACAGTCCGCTAGTTCACCCAGCTGTAAATGGGTACCTGCCCTCTTTAGGGTCAGGGAAGGTAAAGCAGTGAGGGAGAGGAGATGGGCGCCGCCCTCAATATGCTGGCCCCTAGAGATGTGAGGTCTCTGACGCCTCACTCCCCTACGACCTTATAGGTTATGGGACTCCTTTACCTTACCTCATTCCTGTCATTGTATGTTTTTGTTATACACGTCTTCCATTGGAAGAGTGCACAATAAGCTTGCACTGAGAGCTTACCGCGTTGTTCTTATAACAGATTTGCTAATATTGTAATGAAGACTTTTTTTTTTTTGGGGGGGGGGGGGAGTTGTTTTTTTCTATATAACTGAATCCTTAAAAAGTCCCCTGACCTGGCCTTGACCCGGCCTTGACCTGGCTGCGTTGCTGCGGAAAGCCCGAGTCAGGTCAGGTCAGGTCAGGTCAGCTTGCAGACAACTGTCTGCCAACACGTCCTTCATATCCCCCACCCCACACCCCCACCCTGGCCTTCCCCCTCCCCCGTGACCGTCTTGGTCACGAGTTGAATGATGGATGGATGGATGGATGGATGGGAGGGTGGATTGATGGATGGATGGATGGATGGATGGATGGATGGATGGATGGACGCTTTGATTTGTCTTCGCAAGATATAGCGCTATATAAATTCCATTATTATTATATTTATCATTATTATTATTGACGGACGTTTTGATTTTTCTTTGCAAGATATAGCGCTGTTTAGTTTAAATTTCTTCTTCTTCTTCTTCTTAGTAGTAGTAGTAGTAGTAGCAGTAGTAGTAGTAGTAATAGTAGTAGTCGTAGTAGTAGTAGTAGTAGTAGTATGGATGTTTGGATGGATGGATGGGCTGATTGGAAAGTCCCTTTAAACCGCCATCAATCATCCTACATAATATAACAATTACGATCATCGTCATAACACTCCCATCATCATCACCATCTACGTTTTCACCCTTTAACCATCCCTCCCTCCCTCCCTCCCTTCTGTGTGCTCCGCTCTTTCAGCTGGGTCCAGAAACTGCCAGTACGACTTCGTCCAGATTTTCGCCGGGAGCAATTCCTCAGGGTCGGAGCTGGGCAAATTCTGTGGCAGCACCGTCCCTGACCCCGTGAACGCGCTAGGCGCGCTGCACGTGCGATTCTGGACAGACAGCTCTGTGGTGCGCCCTGGCTTCCAGGCTTACTACAGGATTGAAGGTCAGTGCTGAGAGTCCTACAAGGAAAGGTACCAGGAGGTAGAGGGGGGCGGGATAGCTCAGTGGTCAGAGCACTCGCTTTCTCCCCCGGCTAAGGTTAAGCAGCGTCGAGCGTGGTTGCCTTACAGATAGGTGACTGTTCACACGCTTTAGCTTCTGTACAGTCCCCCACAGGTCACCCAGCTGTAAATGGGTACCTGCCCTCTTTAGGGTCAGGGAAGGCAAAGCAGCGAGGGAAAGAGGAGATAGGCGCCGCCCTCAGTATGCTGGCCCCTAGAGAAGAGGTCTCTGACGCCTCGCTCCCCTACGACCTTATAGGTTATGGGACACCCTTTACCTTTTACTGAGGGTCTTACAGGGAACTGTGCAAGGAGGTAGAGGGGACGGCATAGCTCAGTGGTCAGAGCACTCGCTTTCCTCCAGCTAAGGTTAAGCAGCATCGAGCGTGGTCACCACTTGGAAGGGTGACCGTCGGCTTCGGTACAGTCTCCCAGTTCACCCAGCTGTAAATGGGTACCTGCCCTCTTAGGGTCAGGGAAGGAAAAGCAGCGGGGGAGAGAGGAGATAGGCGCCGCCCTCAGTATGCTGGCCCTAGAGAAGCTGAGGTCTCTGACGCCTCACTCGCTCGCTCTCCTTCGACCTTATATGTTATGGGATACCCTTTACCGTTACCTTTTACTGAAGGTCCTACAGGGAACAGTGCAAGGAGGGAGAGGGGACAGAATAGCTCAGTGGTCAGAGCATTCGCTTTCCTCCAGCTAAGGTTAAGCAGCATCGAGCGTGGTCACCACTTGGAAGGGTGACCGTCGGCTTCGGTACAGTCTCCCAGTTCACCCAGCTGTAAATGGGTACCTGCCCTCTTTAGGGTCAGGGAAGGAAAAGCAGCGGGGGAGAGAGGAGATAGGCGCCGCCCTCAATATGCTGGCCCCTAGAGAAGCTGAGGTCTCTGATACTTCATTCTCTTAGGACCGCATAGGTTACGGGACACCTTTATTTTATGGGACACCTTTACCTTTACTTTCATTGGTTGGGTGGGGGGGGGGGGGGGAGGTAGGGTCCGCTGCATATAGATTGATGACCTCTGAAGGCTCTGCTGCTGTTGCCTGGGAAGTTGTTTTTTTTCCTTTAATACAGGCTCCTGATTTTCGTGTGTAAAGCCGTAAGTTGGGAATCGGGCTAGCAGCAGGGTAAAAGTGAGACGCACGTAATCTATCCCCCCCTCCCCATTTACCTAAACGCCACGCATCAGAAAAATATATTTTAAAAAAACAAAACAGTACACTGTGTTCTTCAGTAGTAGATTTGTGGAGAAGCGTGTGTGTGTGTGTGTGTGTGTGTGTGTGTGTGTGTGTGTGTGTGTGTGTGTGTGTGTGTGTGTGTGTGTGTGAAGCAACATCTCTCTCTATCTATCTATCTGTCTCCCTCTCTCTCTCTCTGTCTCTCTCTCTCTCCCTCTCTCTGTCCTCTCTCCTCTCTCTCTCTCTCTCTCTCTCTCTCTCTCTGTCTGTCTGTTTTGTCTCTCTCTCTCTCTCTCTCTCTCTCTCTCTCTCTCTCTCTCTCTCTTCTCTCTCTCTCTCACGATAATCTCTAAAATTCATACGTGTATGTCCCATTATAGTTTGTAATTGCCGTAATAAAATGTAGTAAGAAACAGAAAATATTGTTAGTGGTATTATTATAATATTGTTAATGGTGTTGTAGTAATATTGTTAGTGGTATTACTATAATAGTGTTAGTGGCATTATTGTAATATTATTAGTGGTATTATAGTAATATTGTTAGTGGTATTATTGTAACATTGTTAGTGGTACTACTATAATAGTATTAGTAGTATTACTATAATAGTGTTAGTGGTATTATAGTAATAGTGTTAGTGGTATTACTATAATAGTGTTAGTGGTATTGTTGTAATATTGTTAGCGGTATTATAGTAATATTGTTAGTGGTATTATAGTAATATTGTTAGTGGTATTATAGTAATATTGTTAGTGGCATATTGTAATATTGTTAGTGGTATTATCATAATATTGTTAGTGGTATTATTGTAATAGTGGTATTGGTATTATCGTTGGGCGTTCCCAAGCTAAAGGAATCATCGTGTGAGTCACCTTGAATACACAATTATCCACAATCTCACTCATCATACCTTAAAAAAAAATCAGCGTGACACCATAACTACATACTGGTTGAACTTTGACGCACATGGCTGTTTTTTCAAGCTTCTGACCATAATATAGGCAGCCATAGTCCGTCTTCAAACATGTATAGCTGTTTTTTCAAACTCCTGACCATAATGTAGGCAACCATAGCCTCTCTTCATAAATGTATGGCTGTTTTTTTCAAACTCCTGACCATAATATAGGCAGCCATAGCCTCTCTTCATAAATGTATGGCTGTTTTTTCAAACTCCTGACCATAATATAGGCAACCATAGCCTCTCTTCATAAATGTATGGCTGTTTTTTTCAAACTCCTGACTATAATATAGGCAGCCATAGTCTGTCTACAAAGGTGTATGACTGGTTTTTTTCAAACTCCTGACGATAATATAGGCAGCCGTAGCCATGTCTTCAGGGCTGTATGACTATTTCTTCAAACTCTTGACCTTATAGGCAGCCATACTCTTGTCTTCAGAGGATGTAATGTTAAAAATGTCGTCGTTGTATTGTTTCGCAGAGTGCGGTGGGGTATTCACCCGTCCTTACGGTCACTTCAGCACCCCCACCTACCCGGGTTCCTATGCCCACAACAGCAACTGCACGTGGAGCATCACCGTCAACAGCAGTGCCATTGTGGCTCTGAAGTGAGTCCAGTGTCTTTGGTCTGCAGTGTCAGTAGTTAGTAGTGTGTGGGCACGCTTAACTTATGGTGTGCTCCGCTTTACATCACTGCACCAAGCGACACTTTACTCTATATTACACTGCGTTGCAGTATGGTTCAGTTACACGACACTACACTGCACTGTGATACGCTATATTACGCTACGCGACACTATAGTACATTACACTAAATTACACTACACTGCACTGCACTGCGCTGTACTGCACTACATTACACTACACTACACTATACCACAATGCAATACAATGCACCAAACTATGTCACACTACTCTACATTAAACGACACTACATTAAATTACACTACACTACACAACACTACACTACACCTCACTTACTTACGCTACATTACACTACACTGCACTACACTACACTACACTTCACTACATCACACTACTCTATATAAAACAACTCTACACTACACTACACTACGCTACACTGCACTGCACTGCACTGCACTACACTGCACTGCACTGCACTACACTACATTACACTACGCTACACTGCACTGCACTGCACTGCACTACACTACTCTACACTACACTTTCCTACGCTACACTACACTACGCTACACTACACCACACCACACTACACCACACCACACCACACCTCACCACACCACACTACACCACACTACACCACACCACACCACACTACACCACACCACACCACACCACACCACACTACACCACACCACACCACACCACACACTACACCACACCACACAACACCACACTACACTACACTACACTACACTACACTACACTACACTACACTACACTACACTACACTACGCTATATATCGTTTTCAAATCGTGCCTTTACATGAAACTCAAAAAGTTTTCTAAAAATGTAAAGCGCAACTGTTCTTATATCGTTTCAATCCACCACTTGTTGTTTAGCTGACTGCCCTATGCTTACATACAGAGTTATATCATTATACATATATGCAAAATATAGTCATGCTTATGATGTGGGCTATATTTCTAAACTCTTTCTAACATCGCTTGCAGATGTGATTTTAAAATATGCTGTTGGAAACCTATGGTAATTGTCATTATGTTTTTCACTCGTACAATCTCATTTGAGGATGTGTTAATACTGTAAGCATTAGACACAGAAGATTACTGCTTCCCCAGCATTGCTTTACACTTGTTTTTATCGTCGTCATCATTATCATCATCATCATCATCATCATCACCACCTTTTTTTATTACATTGATTCGTTAGAAAAGTGTCTAGATCACTTCAAAGTGAATGAACATGAAACAAATGTGAAGAAGAAGAAGAAGAAGAAGAAGAAGAAGAAGAAGAAGAAGAAGAAGAAGAAAAGGAGATAATGAAGAAGAAGAAGGAAGAAGAAGGGAAAAGAAGAATGGGAAGAAGAGGAGGAGGAAGAAGAAGAAAAGAAGAAAAGATAATAGAAGAAGAAGAAGAAGAAGAAGAAGAAGAGCTGATGTTGGGATAGTGTGTGGTGGGGTTTATTTGTGATATCATGTTTACATGTTTATTGTTTTTATGTATGGCTCGTGACCCACCGGAATTTGTCTGTCTTTGAGATAATAAAGTTTTTGAATATAAATTTGAAGAGCAAGAAGAAGAGGAGGAGAAGGAGGGGAGAAGAAGAAGAAGAAGAGGACGAAGAAGAAGAAGAAGAAGAAGAAGAAAGAAGAAGATGATGACGATGATGATGATGACGATGATGATGATGAATGATTGATGATGATGATAATGAAGTATTTGAATTTGAAATTTGAGGAGGAAGAAGAAGAGGAAGAAGAAAAGAAGGAGGAGGAAGAGGAACAAGAAGACAAAGAAGAAGGAGATGAGATGAAAGAAGAAGAGAAGAAGAAGAAGAAGGAGAGAGAGAGAGACGAAGAAGAAGAAGAAGAAGAAGAAGATGATGATGATGATGATGATGATGATGATGATAAGAGAGAAGAAGAAGAAGAAGAGAGGAGGAGGAGAGAGAGTAGAAGAAGAAGAAGAAGAAGAAGAGGACGAAGAAGAAGAAGAAAGAAGAAGATGATGATGATGATGAAGAAGAACAAGAACAAGAACAAGAAGAAGGAAAAAGAAACAGAAGAAAGAGAACACTTGATTACAGGCAAACAGCTTGAACTGCAAATCTGTGGTCGCTGTTGTCCACAGGTTCGTGTCCTTTGACGTGGAAGCGGGCCCCGAATGCCTGTATGACTACGTGGCGGTTTATGACGGCAACAGCACGGCCTCCACGCTGATTGGTCGATACTGCGGGTCAACGGCTCCAGGGGTCATCAAGTCCACGTCCAATCAGTTGCTGGTCAACTTCATCTCTGACCACTCTGTGGCCAGAGGCGGCTTTTCTGTCGGGTATTGGACCACGTATGGTAAGTGTGTTGTGTGTAGTGTGTGTGTGTGTGTGGGGGGGGGTGTTAGTGTGGTGTGGTGTGTAGTGTGTGTGTGCGTGTGTGTAGTGTAGTGTGTGTGTGTGTGTGTGTAGTGCGTGTAGAACATCTCCAGCGCTGACTGTCCTTATGCCCACTTGGCCGAGAGAGTGGGGGAGGTACTGTGGGCAAGGCATCTCCACTATAATCAAATTTCTGCCCAGTTTCCGAAACAGCAGCTGCCTCCTCTGCTGTTTTGGAGGTCATTATTTTTTTTAAGAAAAGGTATTCATAAGCACAGGGTATCTGCAGCAGAGCTGGGAGGGAACGAGAAGGAGTTTACAGGTGAAGAAGACATTCACAGAGGTAGGAGGGTGCTGTTTGGTGGAGACATTCGTAACAGAGGGTACTGATCTTAGAGTTTACTCTCTGCGGCACAGGCAGCCAGTGGAGAGATCGCAAGAGAGGAGTAATGTGTACAGGTGAAGAAGACAGTCACAGAGGTAGGAAGGGCGCTGTTTGGTGGAGACATTCGTAACAGAGGGTACTGATCTTAGAGTTTATAGTTATAATTTCACGAGGAGAAGTCTCGTGTCTTAAAGTGGTATAAATAAATAAAATACTCTCTGTGGCACAGGCAGCCAGTGGAGAGATCGCAAGAAGTAATGTGTACAGGTGAAGAAGACAGTCACAGAGGTAGGAGGGCGCTGTTTGGTGGAGACATTCGTAACAGAGGGTACTGATCTTAGAGTTTATAGTTATAATTTCACGAGGAGAAGTCTCGTGACTTAAAGTGGTATAAATAAATAAAATACTCTCTGTGGCACAGGCAGCCAGTGGAGAGATCGCAAGAAGTAATGTGTACAGGTGAAGAAGACAGTCACAGAGGTAGGAGGGCGCTGTTTGGTGGAGACATTCGTAACAGAGGGTACTGATCTTAGAGTTTATAGTTATAAATTCACGCAGAGAAATCTCGTGACTTAAAGTGGTATAAATAAATGAAATACTCTCTGCGGCACAGGCAGCCAGTGGAGAGATCGCAAGAGAGGAGTGATGTGTACAGGTGAAGAAGACAGTCACAGAGGTAGGAAGGTGCTGTTTGATGGAGACATTCGTAACATAGAGTACTGATCTTAGAGTTTACTCTCTGCGGCACAGGCAGCCAGTGGAGAGATCGCAAGAGAGGAGTAATGTGTACAGGTGAAGAAGACAGTCACACAGGTAGGAGGGCCGGGGTGCTATGACCTGTGACGGGTGTGCAGGTCCCAGACACGGCTGTGGAGGAACTGTGAACCAGACGAGCGGCGTCTTGCGAGCCTTTGACGCGGACAACGACGGCAACTACGAGAACAACCTGGACTGCGAATGGACCTTCTTCGCCGGCTCGGGCAAAGTCCTCACCTTCAATTTGACCGGGCTCAATATTGAGAGCGGGGGGCCTAAGTGCATCTTCGACTATTTGGCGGTGAGCTGAGTGGTGTGGTGGTAAGGGGTTGGGGTGTGTGGGGGGGGGGGGGGGGGAGGGTTGGGGTGGTTGGGGGGGGGGGGTGAGGTGAGGTGGGGGGGGTGAGGGTGGGGGGGGGGGGTGAGGTGTGGTGTGGTGTGGTGGGGGGGTTGGGGGGGGGGTGGTGGTGAGGTGAGGTTGGGGGGGGGGGGGGGGGGTGAGAGGTGTGGTGGGGGGGGGTGAGGTGTGGTGTGGTGGGGGGGTTTGGGGTGGGGTGGGGGGTGAGGTGAGGTGGGGGGTGAGAGGTGTGGTGGTGGGGGGGGGTGAGATGTGGTGGGGGGGGTGGGTGGGGGGTGGGGGGGTTGAGGTGAGGTGGGGGGTGAGAGGTGGTGGTGGGGGGGGGGGGGGGTGAGGTGTGGTGTGTGGTGTGGTGAGGGGGGGTGAAGTGAGGTGGGGAGTGGTATAGTGAGGTGGTGCGTTCGCACACAGGTATAGTCTCATTCCAAGGATGTCATCCACGTTCTTGCTCAGGTGGCTGTAAAACCAGCAAAACAGAATTATTCCCTTAGTTTAGTATTGTATTGAACTGTGCTATACTGTGTTGTATTGTTTTGTACTCTACTGTATTGTGTTGTATTGTATCGTATTGTAGTGTATTGCATTGTGCTGTATTGTACTGTACTGTTATGTATTTTATTGTATCGTTTTGTGTGTTGTACAGTGCAGTATTGTATCATATTGTACTGTACTTTATTTTATTGTATTGTATTGTACCGTAATGTATTTTATTGTACTGTATTATTTTGCATCGTATTGTATTGTACTGTATTGTACTTACTGTGTCGTATTGTCCTGTATTGTATTTTATTGTATTGTATTGTACTGTATTGTACTGCACTGTATTTTATCGAATTGTATTGCACTGTATTGTATTGTATCGTATTGTATTGCATTATACACCACTTTCAATCACGCAAGATCTCTGCATGAAATTTGGGCTGCTCTCTTTAGAAAGAGCGCGTCGCCACAAGAGCAGCGCCACCCTTTTTTTCCTGTTTGCATGTATATTTGTTTCCTTATGAGACTAGCTTTCTTTAACATAATTTTGCTCGATAGACAACTCCTTGCCGTGGGTTCTTTTACCTACCCTGAATGTGTGTTGCACACGCGGTTTATTATCTCCTCCCCCACTAGTGGCGCTGCTCTTGTGGCGACGCTCTCTCCCCCGGGGGAGAGAAGCCCTAATTTCATGCAGAGAAATCTGCCGTGATTTAAAGTGGTATGAATAAATAACGAATAGGACCACCACTCAAGGTCTAAGTGTGGATGGGAGAACCTTTCTTTTTCATGTAGAATCGATTTTTAAAGCCAGGGACACGTTTTTTTTCTTTTGTTGCCGTGTGTTATTTAACGTGCACTGAATGCTGAATTTTGTTGTTGTTGTTGTTGCGGACAGATCTACGATGGACTGGACACAATGCACCCGCTGCTGGTGAAGTATTGCGGGTACAACACGACCCAGCCTGTCATCACCACCTCCACCAATGTGGCCTACGTCGTCTTCAGCACAGACTCCAGTGTGGTCAGGCACGGATTCAACTTGTCCTACGCTCGTCAGGATTGTAAGTCTGTCTGTCTGTCTGTCTGTCTGTCTGTCTGTCTGTCTGTCTGTCTGTGATTCAGATTTAGAATATTTTTTGTGGATACTCGTAGACCTTGCAAAACCTGGGCTACCTGTATTGCAGATGATCTTAGAGAAAGGAGTAGCATAAACAAGGAGGAAGCTCAAAACAGAGAGAGATGGAGAAGAAGGCTCATCAATGTCAAACCTTCCCTGGGAGAAACATGATAAAAAAGGAAGAAGAAGAAGAGGATACTCCGTACCAACTGCCCCCACCAGCACACACCAAAAACTCTCCAAAGAATGTGCTATGAATTTATTTGGGATAACAAACAAAAAACCCAATAAAAACAGACAAGAATAAAAGGAAACATGTGTATTATAATATTGAAAATGGAGGAATAAATATTCCAGATATGGAGTTAAAAGAAAAAAAGTACAACCATACATTGAATAAAATGTGGATCAGAAAATTATACGTACAAAATTTAAAATGAAAAAAACTATACTGATAACTTCTTGCCCAAGTGTAGATAGTTATATAGGAACATGGACCACGAAAATGCTCGAAGAATATGCACAGTACGTTTTTGAAGGACGTACAATAATGTACAGCTTTCAGAATGTTCAGCACACGTTTACGTATGGAAAAAAAGTTCAAGAAGGGTCAGTAGAGCCATTGAGTACAATGGTGATGATGATGATGACGATCATGATGATGATAACAACAAGAACAGTAATCATCATCACCATCATATAATGGTGGTGATGATGATGACGTTCATGATTATGATAACAACAACAACAGTAATCATCATCACCATCATATAATGGTAGTGATGATGATGACGATCATGATTATGATAACAACAACAACAGTAATCATAATCATCATCATCATCATCATCACATAATGATGATGGTGATGATGATGACGATGATGATGATGATGATGATGATGATGATATATGGAATTTTTAAAACCCTGAATCTAGTGAAGCAAACAAACCAAAGCCCTTGCTTGCATTCACAAACGTTCACACCCGTGTAACCTAACCTACTCGTTCGCAATGACATGTACACATCTGCTGCTATCACTCTCTCCATACAGCCGTGTGTGGCGGAGTTCGTATAGCCACCCAGGGTACCCAAAACCTGACGTCACCTGGCTACCCCACCGCCTACGGACAGGGTATCCGCTGCCGTTGGGTCATTGACTCCGGAAGCGTAAGCCGACAGGTGTCCTTGACCCTGACCGACCTTGACCTGGCCAACCAAACCTCCTGCACTGGAGAGTACATCGAGTTCAGAGATTATCCTTTGGTGAGTTGGGCTGTGTGCTGTGTGTGTGTTTGTAGAAAGATTGATATTCGGGGTGTGTGCGTGTGTGTGTGTGTGTGTGTGTGTGTGTGTGTGTGTGTGTGTGTGTGTGTGTGTGTGTGTATGTGATATTCAGTGTGTGTGTAGAAAGGTTGATATTCTGTGTGTGTGTGTGTGTGTGTGTGTGTGTGTGTGTGTGTGTGTGTGTACAGGTTGATATTCAGTGTGTGTTTGTAGAAAGGTTGATATTCGGTGTGTGTGTGTGGGTGTGTGTGCGTATGACGAGCGTGTGCGTGCATATACAGGTAGATGCCCTGTGGTCTAGAAGTAACTCGCCCATCTATAAAACAGGAAGTTGCAGGTTCGGGAACCATTTAACGCACGTAAAATATCCCACTGCAGCAAGAGACTTTTCCCTGGCAAATTTCTGTCGCTAAAAGCTACTGTCATGGGGGAACAAATACCTCGTGCAGACAGGGTCATAATGACAAAGAGTGGCGCAACTCTCCGTACCAGAGCAGCCCGAATTTCATGCTGAGAAGTCTTCTGTGACTGAAAGTAGTATATAATGCATCACAATACAATACAATACAGTATGATACAATGTAATACGATACAATACAACACAACGCAGTACAACACAATTTGATACAATACAACACGTATGTTTGTCCGTCGTGTCCGACGATGACCTCCAAAAGAGCAGAGGAGGCAGCTGCTGTTTTGGAAACTGGACAGCAATTTGATTATAGTGGAGATGCCTTGCCCACAGCACATCCCCACTCTCTCGGCCAAGAGGGCATACGGACAGTCAGCGTTGGAGATGTTCTCCAAAGTCCAACTAGCCCCCAGGGCTGCAGCACATGAGGACTGTGCGAGTCAAGCCTCCTAGTCAGAGAGTCATAGTCGGTCACTAAAGACTAAGCTGTAAAATGGAATTCCACGAGTGGGAAAGAAAGCCACTGGTCATACTACAGCCTCTCACTTTGCTGTTGCCCCCAGCGTCAATGGTTTAATTAAGAACTGTGATAAAGCCCAGGCGCTGAAGGCACCACGACACAATACAATACAACACAACACAATACAACACAATATAACACAACACAATACAATACAACACAATACAATACAACACAATACAATACAACACAATACAGTTCAATACAGTAGACTACAATGAATTATGAATGATTCTGTTGTCGTTGTTGTTGTTTTCCTCGGCTATATCTGCAACAACAACAAAAGTAAGACACTTACCCCTACAACCGTGTTTACCCCACACCATCATTATTACAGTACTAGCTGCATTCCAGCTTGGGGCATCCCAGCTGTCAGTTTCCCCCACTTTCAGCTGCTCTCAGCTGCCATCCATTCCATCCCATCCCAGCCCAGCCCAGCTGGTGCTAAGTTATAGCAGGAACTGACCACACTTGGACTAGGTGAATGGAAGGGGCACGCTAAATTTTGCACTCTTGACTGAGTGAATACAGGCTGCAC
>CM054162.1:12031888-12072600 GCA_028751875.1 Rapana venosa
GGATGGGAACGTTGAGCTAGGGAGGATTCTATGCGGAATGGGATGAACTGGGACTTGCTAAGCTTGCCTTGCTTTTTCTGACCAGAAAATTGTTGCGTTAAATTACACACTGTATGATAACGAAACTTGTAAGGACTGGATGGAGTTATTGTGAACGAAAATCGACAGAAGAGGAGTGGGAGACGTTTTGGGGGTTGAAATAGGTTTCAGGAGGGGAGGGACAAAGTACACAAACATTTGCCCCCCCCCCCCCCCCCCAAAAAAAAAAAAAAAACCAAAAAAAACCCCACTTTTGAAAAAAAAATTATGAAAGTAATAAACAATTTAAAAAAAATAATAATAACTAGGACTTAATTTGAATGAGAGTAAGGTGGGGGGGTGGAGGGAATAAGCACAAAAATTATAAAGAATAACATAAAAACAAAACAAAATAAAAATAACTAGGACTTGATTTTTGTGGATACGTCTAAGATACACAAACAATTGGGAAAAAACATTCTTTTTTTTAAAAATAATCATCATAAAAACCAATATATATAAAAAAAACAACCAAAAACAATGACCACAAAACACTAACCCACGTCAAATCGTATATCACTCACCAGACTGCAACAAGCAGTACCGGGGTACCAGCGGTCGTATCACCAGTCCCGGGTACCCGGGTGTGTACCCGCAGAACTCCAGGTGCAACTCCACGGTAGTGGCCCCTGCTGGCTACACTCTGGCCTTTTACTTCACCAGCTTCTACATCGAGCCTCACAGCAGCTGTGCCTGGGACTACTTGCAGGTGAGGAAGGACACAAGGTGTTCTGGAGTGAGAGGGGGGTGGAGGGACTTTTTTTTTTATAATAATAATATATGGAATTTATATAGCGCTGAATCTTGTAAAAGAATCAAATCAAAGCGCTTTAAATATATATATATATATCGAGGATAATGGAATAAGCACTCATGTGCTTTTTTTTATTTTTTAACATCCAGTCCAGTCCCCGTGTGTATGCGGGTTTGTAAATTTTGTCATCTTCTGTTCCCACCGGTTTTTGTTGGTTGGTGTGTGTGTGTGTGGGGGGGGGGGGGGGGACTTTTTTTTTAATATATATCGAGGATAATGGAATAAGCACTCATGTGCTTTTTTTTTTTTAACATCCCATCTAGTCCCCGTGTGTATGCGGTTTTTTAAATTTTGTCATCTTCTGTTCCCAACCGGAATTTTGTTGGGGGGTGGGGGGTTGGGGGGGGGGGGGGGGCTTCTTTTTTTTGTTTTAAAAAGACGAAAAGAAAATGGATAAATCAGTTTGATTTTTTTTAAAATTTTATTTGTTTGTCTGTGTTTGGTTTGGGTTTTAAATTTTTGTTTTCTTTGCTGTTTTTGTTTATTGCCTTTTAGGTGTTTGTTGTTGGGGGTTATTGGGGGGAGAGTGTTTTAGGGGGACATTGAGAATGGACTTTGGCTGTAAAAAAAACAAATGTGTTAAAGCTATACCTTCTTTG
The DNA here is from genome assembly GCA_028751875.1 of Rapana venosa. NCBI lineage: Eukaryota > Metazoa > Mollusca > Gastropoda > Neogastropoda > Muricidae > Rapana > Rapana venosa. The sequence goes on from CM054162.1 coordinate 12,033,380, forward strand.
GAAAGCTAATGATTCGTTTGTTTCCATTTCTGTTTTTGCATGTTTTATACGTGTTTATATCATCTTCCGGCTGTCTGTCTGTTATTCATGTATCATACATCAGATTTCATTGCTTTGTTATATCATCGTTGATATCATCTCTCACCATGGAATTTAAAATCCTTGTTATTTTTTCATTCATCGTCTTCACTTAGCTTTTGTTTTCATCGTCATGATCGTTTCTTTTGTTTCAACGTCAGGTTGTCACTTGCTTTTTTATCATCATCACTGATGTGTCTTGTTGTTATCAACGTCAGATTGTTGCTATCAACGTCAGATTTTTGCTATCAACGTCAGATTGTTGCTTTTCTTATCATTACTGATGGTTTCTTGTTATCAACGTCAGATTGTCACTAGCTTTTCTTATCATCATCACTGATGGTTTCTCGCTGTTATCATCATCACTGATGGTTTCTCGTTGTTATCATCATCACTGATGGTTACTTGTTATCATCATCACTGATGGTGTCTCGTTGTTATCATCATCATCACTGATGGTTACTTGTTATCATCATCACTGATGGTTTCTCGTTGTTATCATCATCACTGATGGTGTCTCGTTGTTATCATCATCACTGATGGTGTCTCGTTGTTATCATCATCATCACTGATGGTTACTTGTTATCATCATCACTGATGGTTTCTCGCTATTATTATTATCATCACTGATGGTTTCTTATTATCATCATCACTGATGGTTTCTCGTTGTTATCATCATCACTGATGGTGTCTCGCTGTTATCATCATCATCACTGATGGTTTCTCCTTATCATCATCACTGATGGTTACTTATTATCATCATCACTGATGGTTACTTGTTGTTATCATCATCACTGATGGTTACTTATTATCATCATCACTGATGGTTTCTCGTTGTTATCATCATCACTGATGGTTTCTCGCTGTTATCATCATCACTGATGGTTACTTATTATCATCATCACTGATGGTTTCTCATTGTTATCATCATCACTGATGGTTTCTCGCTGTTATCATCATCACTGATGGTTACTTATTATCATCATCACTGATGGTTTCTCATTGTTATCATCATCACTGATGGTTACTTATCATCATCACTGATGGTTTCTCATTGTTATCATCATCACTGATGGTTTCTCGCTGTTATCATCATCACTGATGGTTTCTCGTTGTTATCATCATCACTGATGGTTACTTATTATCATCATCACTGATGGTTTCTTATTATCATCATCACTGATGGTTTCTCGCTGTTATTATCATCATCACTGATGGTTTCTCACTGTTATCATCATCACTGATGGTTACTTGTTATCATCATCACTGATGGTTTCTCGCTGTTATCATCATCATCACTGATGGTTACTTGTTATCATCATCACTGATGGTTTCTCGCTGTTATTATCATCACTGATGGTGTCTCGTTGTTATCATCATCATCACTGATGGTTACTTGTTATCATCATCACTGATGGTGTCTCGTTGTTATCATCATCATCACTGATGGTTACTTGTTATCATCATCACTGATGGTGTCTCGTTGTTATCATCATCATCACTGATGGTTACTTGTTATCATCATCACTGATGGTGTCTCGCTGTTATTATCATCACTGATGGTGTCTCGTTGTTATCATCATCATCACTGATGGTTTCTCCTTATCATCATCACTGATGGTTACTCCTTATCATCATCACTGATGGTTTCTTATTATCATCATCACTGATGGTTTCTCGCTGTTATTATCATCATCACTGATGGTTTCTCACTGTTATCATCATCACTGATGGTTACTTGTTGTTATCATCATCATTGATGGTTCCTTATCATCATCATCACTGATGGTGTCTCCTTATCATTATCACTGATGGTTTCTCCTTATCATCATCACTGATGGTTACTTGTTATCATCATCACTGATGGTTTCTTGTTATCATCATCACTGATGGTTTCTCCTTATCATCATCACTGATGGTAACGTCAGATAACCCCTTGCTTTCCTTATCATCATCACTGATGGTTTCTCGCTGTTATCATCATCACTGATGGTGTCTCGCTGTTATCATCATCACTAATGGTGTCTCGCTGTTATCATCATCACTAATGGTGTCTCGCTGTTATCATCATCACTGATGGTGTCTCGCTGTTATCATCATCACTGATGGTTTCTCCTTATCATCATCACTGATGGTTTCTTATTATCATCATCACTGATGGTTTCTCCTTATCATCATCACTGATGGTTTCTTATTATCATCATCACTGATGGTTTCTTATTATCATCATCACTGATGGTTTCTCCTTATCATCATCACTGATGGTTTCTCCTTATCATCATCACTGATGGTTTCTTATTATCATCATCACTGATGGTTTCTCCTTATCATCATCACTGATGGTTACTTATTATCATTATCACTGATGGTTACTTGTTATCATCATCATCATCATCATCATCACTGATGGTTTCTCGCTGTTATCATCATCACTGACGCTTTCTCCTTATCATCATCACTGACGCTTTCTCCTTATCATCATCACTGATGGTTTCTCCTTATCATCATCACTGATGGTTTCTCCTTATCATCATCACTGATGGTTGTTCTCGCTGTTCTCCGTCCACTTCAGGTTCGTAACGGCACCTCCGACAGTGCAGCAGAGGTCAGCCGGCTGTGCGGCTCGGACATCCCGGACCCCGTGTTTCTGGCCAACAACAGAGCCTCCCTCGTCTTCATCACCGACAGCAGCGTGCAGCACCAGGGCTACGACATCACCTACCTGGCCACCAACTCAGGTACGGCAGTTTTCTTTCGGGGGGGGGGGGGGGTGAAAGAGTTTGACGTTGGGTTATGGGGTGTTGGGGGGAGGCGGGGGGTGGTTTGTATATAGTACCAGACTTTTGTTGTTGTTTTTGTTTTGTTTTTTGGTTTGTTGTTGCTGTTGTTGTGTTGTTGGTGTGTGTGTGTGTGTGTGTGTGTTGTGTTTTTTGGGGGTGTTGGGTTGTTGTTTTGGGGGGGGGGGGGGGGGTTTGGGAAGGAAGGGGGGGGGGTTGCCAACTGTTAAGGTACCACTGCATTCCGACTTCAAGAATTCCAAGTGATTTTTTTTTAAATAGACATAGGATTTGGAGTCTTTGTTTTGTTTGGGGTTTGTGTGTGTGTGTGTGTGTGTGTTGTGTGTGTGTGTGTATGTGTATGTGCGCGTGTGTGCCTGCTTACGCGCGTGTGCGTGCGCGTGTGTACGGGCGTGCGTGTACGCACGTGTGTGTGCGCGCGCACGTTTGCGTATGTGCGCGATGTTCTGCCAGTCAAAGGGTTGGGCTTGGTGTGGTTTTGTTTGTTGTTCGTTTTTAACTCAATACTTGCGCTCTGGCGGGCGGGCTGGCGGGCAGGTGTGGGGTGCGGAGGCGACCTTTCCGCGGGCGTCAACGGCAGTGTGACCAGCCCCAACTTCCCGGGCAACTTCTCCGAGGTCACCACCTGCACGTGGAGGATCAGCGTGCCTGCCCGTCGCGTGCTTCGCCTCAACTTCACCTACCTGGCCGTCCCCGGGGAGGCCGACTGCGAGCACAACTACCTGGAGATCTTCAACGGGCCCACCACCCTCTCACCCACCCTCGGCCAGTTCTGCAACGTAAGGGTTTGACTGGGGAGATGGTGTGGGGAGGGAGGGAGGGGGGGTGTTTCAAGTTAAAGTCAAAAGTTAAAAAGTCAAAGTCAAAGTTAAAAGTCAAAGTTAAACTGTTAAAAACTCTTTAATTATTATTCCATGAAGGTGGGTGGGGTGGGGGGGGTGGGGTGGGGGGTGGGGTGGGGAGGACGTGGAGAGAGAGAGAGAGAGAGAGAGAGGGGCGAGGGAGGGAGATACCGGGGGTGTGGGTGGGGGGTGGGGAAGGGTGATGTAGGGAGAGAGAGAGATGATTGGGGAAGGGATGGAGGGAGGGGAGACGGGCGGGGTGGGATGGAGAGAGTGAGGGAGGTGAAAGTGGGTGAGAGAGGGGGGGGGAGAGAGGACAGACAGAAGACAGAGACAAACAGACAGAGACGGAATGACAGAGACAGACTGAGAAACACAGAGACAGGAAGACAGGGTTTCGTATTTTTAAAAAAATATTTTATATCGAGGACAATGGAATAAGCACTTATTGTGTGGTTTTTTACAATCCTGTCCCCCGATGTGTCTGCGATTTGGTATAAAAGTCTGTCATCTGTTCCAACGGCAAACAATGGCCTACTCTTTACGAAAAAGCGGAACAGGATTTAACGTTGAGTGCGCAAGTGTTCTGCGTGCGTTGCACACGGGGCCTCGGTTATAGTCTTCATCTTGGTAGACAGGCAGTGGGAAAGACACATAGAGAGAGAGACACAGAGAGAGAGAGAGAGGGAGATGAGAGAAGAAGGAGAGAGGAGAGACAGAGGAGAGGAGTGAGTGTGAGAGAGAGAGTGAGGGGGGATGGGTTTAGCTAGGGGGCAAGGGAGAGAGGAGGAAGGTTGGTGGGAAGGGGGGGGGGGGGGGTTGTATTGTTTTTGGATTTTGGGGAGGGAGGAGATTTCCGTGAATATTAGGGGGTGGGGGGGGGAGGGTGGGTGGGGGAATGTAAAGATTTAAAGGAGGAGATAAGTTTGACACAGACTGTTGAAGAAGAATTTAAGGAGTGTGGTTGTGTGAGGGGGGGAGGGGGGGGGGGGAGAGAAATAAATGCTCTTGTCTTGTCTTTACTCTTCTTTTTTCTTCTTTTTTTTTAAAAATTATTTTGTTTGTCTTCGCTTTCTATTACTTTCCTCTTCTCTTCTCTATTTCTCTTCTCTTCTCTTCTATTTCTCTTCTTTCTTTCTCTTCTCTCCTCTCCTCTTCTCCTTCTCTCTCTCTGCTCTCCTCTTCTCTCCTCCCTCTTCTCTCCTCTCCTTCTCTCTCTTTTCCTCTTCTCGTCCTCTCTCTTCTCTTCTCTCCTCCTCTCTCCTATCCTCTCTCTTCTCTTCTCTCCTCTTCTTTCTCTTCTTTACTTTCTTCACTCCTTTCTCTTCTCTTCTACCTCTCTTTCTCTTCTCTCATCTTCTCTTCTCTCCTCTTCTCTCTCTCCTCTCCTTTCTATTCTTCCTCTCCTTTCTTTTCTCTTCTCTCCTCTTCCTCTCCTACTCCTCTCCTCTTCTCTCCTACTTCCTCTCTCTCCTCTCTTCCTCACTTCTCTTCTTTCCTATCCTCTCCTCCTCTTCTCTCATCTCCTCTTTATCTCTCTCCTCTCCTATCCTGCTCCTCTTTCTCTCCTCTCCTCTTTCTTCATCTCTCTCCTCTCCTCTCCTCTTCTCTCCTCTCCTTATCCTCTCCTATTCTCTCCTTACTCTCCTCTTCTCTCCTCTCCTCTCATCTTTTCTTCTTCCTCTTTTCTCCTCTCCTCTGCTCTAACCTCTCTTCTCTCCTCTCATCTTCTTCCTCTCCTCTCCTCCTCTCCTCTTCTCTTCTCACCCTTTGCCTTGCCTTGATTTTTCCATTTTTGCCTTTTTGTGTTTCTCTCTTTTCCTTCTCTGTATTCATTATGGTTTGTTTACTGCACGTTTTCTTGCTTGTGTGTGTGTGTGTGGTCTGTCTGTCTGTTGTCTCTGTGTCTGTGTCTGTGTCTGTGTGTTGTAGTAGCAGCAGAGCAGCAAGCAGCACGCAGCAGCAGCAGCAGAGCCGTAGGAGTAGTGTAGTAGTAGTGTAGTTAGTGTGGTAGTAGTAGTTGTAGTAGTAGTAGTTTAGTAGTAGTAGGTTGCAGCAGCAGCTCAGCAGAGAGTAGTAGCACGTCAGCAGCAGCGAGCGGCAAAATTAGTAGTAGGTGTTGAATTAACGTCCATGCACAGTTTTGTGTTTTTTAGACTGACATGTGTGGGTGTATGTGTGTGTGTGTGCGTGCGTGCTTGCTTGCGCGCGCGCGCGCATGCGTGTGTATATATATGTGCGTGCCTGTGTGTGTATTCTAACGATTCTTTCCCATATACTTTCCTTTTCTATTCACGATATAGTTGTTTTAATTGTCAGTTTTAACAACAACTACAACAACAACTACAACAACAACTACAACTACAACAACTACAACAAAACCGTTTTTTTTTCTGTCTGTGCAGAGCATGCCGGCACCGCTCAGAGCCACGGCCAATACAATGACCCTCAGGTTGACCTCCACGGCTCCCAGCCCCGTCCCAGCTTCCGTATTAGCTACTACTGCTGAGACGCGAGGTGATCCATCCCTCCCCCCCCCATCCCCCTCTGTGCTCGTGTTATCTGTACTACAGCTGAGACCCGCTGAGGATGTCCACTCGCTATACACCCACTTCCCCCCCCCCCCCCCCCCCCCCCCCCCCCCCCCCCCCACCCCCCCCCCCCCCCCCCCCCCCCTCCCCCCCCCCCCCACCCCCCCCCCAACACCCTCTCCTGTAGCTTCTGTATTATCTTACAGCTGAGATAACCGAGGATGTCCACTCCCTCTACCCCTTCCCTCAACTTCCCCCATCTCCGTAGTCTTACGTAGCATCAACTATAGCTTAAAAAAAAAAACCACTGATAATGTCGACCTCTTGGTCTACCTCCCTGCCCTCCCCACCCCACCCCAACCCCAGTTTCAGCATCATCTGGTACAGTTGGGGAAAAAAATTGGATGATGTTGTCTCACTTTATTCTATCTCTCTCCTCTCTCTCTCTCTCTCTCTCTCTCTCTCTCTCTCTCTCTCTTCCTCCTCTCTCTCTTCTCTCTCTCTCTCAGTGTACGCCCCCTTCAGTTTCTGATGAAAAGCTTTTTTTTTTTTTGGTGGTGTATTCTGTAAGGAAGCAGGCGAGAAGAAACTGGACATTTCTGTTTAAATCATTATGTATGTGTCTGATTTGGGATTGGAGCTAGCAATGTTTGACTATTGTTTAATTTAATGCCAATGTCTGCCTCATTTCTGTCACTTTAGTTAAGCACATTATTGGTGTTTCGTCAGATTTTTTAAAAATGTCATCCATATCGTGTCAACCGTGTATCTCCTTGTGGAATGTTCGTCTTGATGAGTGTCAGATTCAAAGTCAGGCTTTTTTTTCTTCCCCCTAAAGTGTTCTTTCGTGTCATATGTTGTAGATAATCCCCCCAAAAATAAAGTGCTAATATATTGACGGTTTTTTGTTGTTGTTGTTGTTCATGAGCGTATGGTTTTCATGTGGGTGGAAGTGCTATGGAAGAAAGTCACGTGGTCGTGAGATAATTTATGTGGATGAAGGGAGATCATCCCTTGTGTTTTGATGACTTGTGTTAACGGCTTTTGGTTTGAAACGGTCTGTGATGGTCAAAAGTGAACAATTTAGGGATATACCTGAGTATATCAGACTAGTGTTTCTACAAAAGTACATCAACATGTGCCTTGCTACATACAGTAAAATAAAGAGAAGAAGAAGAACAACAAAACAAAACTTCGCAAAGTTTATAAAGCAGTAAGACGGAACACAAACAGATATATATTGGTTTTTTTCGACAATATTTGACTTATATTGCTCGTAACACATTCAAACCGAAGTCGATCACATGAAAAGCTGAGGTCAGATAAATATCAAACATTCATATCTATTCAACTGCATGAGATCACGTAATTCTGTCTTAAGATTTTCACATAGAGTCATACCATAAAAAACTACTACAAACCAAACTGTTGATGTGAAACCTGCCAAACTCCAAATTTCCGTGGTTCCCCGCCCCCCACCTCACCTCCATCTCCCCTTCCCTCTCTCCCTTGTCCAAATCTCTGCTTTATTTAATCATGCAGTAAGTCCCAAGAGATAGACGTCATGACAAAGTTATCTTCTATTCAGTGTTCTGGCCTGATTACTTTCTTATTAATTTGTTTGTAGCCTGCATTGCTTGTGTAAGAGGATGAGGTGCTAGAAAGAAGGAAAATAAGATGACAAAAATGTAGGGTTCAACTGTAGAATATGTTTGGATATGAGGTACATACATACATTCTGCGAATGTTTAAACTAGTCTTTCTGTGTGAGCTTGCCTTATGTATTTATTGCTCAAGCCTTTTTGTTTTATTTTGACCCAGGTTTCTTTTTAAAAGTTTTGTGTCACTTTTTCGCAACTTTCAATGAAATTCTTTTTCAATCACCCTAAGAAATTTATGTAAAATTACATGTTAGTAGTTTTGAATTGGTAGTTTAGTATGGTTTTTTTTTTTTATAGATTCACAGATATTAATTTGAAAACGGGCATGATTTGAATCTCAGATATAAATACTACTGAGCTGTGAACACTTTCGTAAAGATTTAGTCCGTTGGACGATTTGGTAGTAAAACAAAAAATAATGAGAATTGATACTATGTTGTCGTGGATGAACTTCAAGAGAAGAAAGTGTATTGGCAAAAATGCTGGCAATCGCACAATGTACGTCTGGATGTTGTTGGTGTTTTTTTTAAAATAAGGATTTATATGAATGATATGTACAGTATGTGCCTTGGATATTTTTTGGACAGCATTGCACCATTTCCTTCATATTTTTGCATCAATTTCAGGGCCCTAAAATTGACATCGTTTTCTTTTATTCCCCATTTCATTGCTCATTCATGTCTGTACAGACACAGCTTTTGTATTATTACGTTTTGTATTCTGCTCATGTATACCTTTTGTTTGTTTTGTCACTTTTGAAGGTTTTTAATCAATAAAAATATGGAAAAAAAATTTGGCTTATTTTGATGTTTTCTCCCCCCCACCCCTCTTCTCTCTCTCTTTCTCTCTCCATTCTCTCTCTCTTTCTCTCTCTCTTCTCTCTCTCTCTCTCTCTCTCTTCTCTCTCTCTTGAGGTGTCTCTGTCTTCTCAGTCTGTCAGTCAGTTGTCTGTCTGTCTGTCTGTTCTCTCTCTCTCTCTCTTATCTCTCCTCTCTCTCTCTCTCTTTTCACTCTCTCTTTCTCTCTCTCTCTTTTCACACTCTCTCTCTCTCTCTATCTCTCTCTCTCTGAGGCTGTCTCTGTCTGTCAGTTGTCTGTCGGTCTGTCTGTCTCTCTCTCTCTCTCTCTCTCTCTCTCTCTCTCTCCTCTCTCTCTCTCTTCTCTCTCTTAAAAAGCACTGTGTGCTTATTCATTATCCTCGAAATAAAAGTATTTGTCATTGTCATTGTATTGTCCCCCCTCGCTCTCTCTCTCTCTCTCTCTCCTCTCTCTCTCTCTCTCTCTTCTGTTTTTTGAGGCGGGTCTCTGTCAGTCAGTCAATCAGTCTGACTGTCTTTGCTGTCTGTTGTCCCTTGTCTGTCTGTCTGCTGTCTGGTTGTTCTCTCTTCTCTCTCTCTCTCTCTCTCTCTCTCTTCTCCTTTCACTCTCCTCTTTCACTCTCTCTCCTCTTTCACTCTCTCGCTCTCTCTCTCTCTCTCTCTTCTCTTCTCTCTCTCTTCTCTCTCTGAGCTTGTCTATGTCAGTCAGTTTGTCTGTCTGTTGTCTGTGTCTCTCTCTCTCTCTCTCTCTCTCTCTCTCTCTCCTATCTCTTAAAAAGTACATGTGTGCTTTATCGTTATCTCGAAATAAAAGAATTTGTCATTGTCATTGTCATTGTCCCCTCTCTCTCTCTCTCTCTCTCTCTCTCTCTCTCTCTCTCTCTCTCTGTCTTTTTGAGGCTGTCTCTGTCAGTCAGTCAATCAGTCTGACTATCTTTGCCTGTCTGTCTGTCTGTCTGTCTGTCTGTCTGTCTCTCTCTCTCTCTCTCTCTCTCTCTCTCTCTCTCTCTGTGAGGCTGTCTCTCTTAGTCAGTCAGTCCGTTTGTCTATCTGTCAGTCTGTCTCTCTTCTCTCTCACTCCCCCCCCCTCTCTCTCTCTCTCTCTCTCTGTCTCTCTCTCTGTCTCTCTGTCTGAGGCTGTCTTGTCAGTCAGTCAATCAGTCTGACTGTCTCTGCCTGTCTCTGTCTGTCTGTATGTGTGTCTGTCTGTCTGTCTGTCTCTCTCTCTCTCTCTCTCTCTCTCTCTCTCTCTCTCTCTCTCTCTCTCTCTCTCTCCAGAACTCAGAAATTTAATGTATCTTGGCCTTAGGCCATAATACATGGTTGGCGTAGGAGAAATTGACAATGCCACAGAGTGGGCAAAAACCGGATAACATACACAATACCAAGCTCACTTTCAGTGAAAGAAATAATGAAGACAATGTACAAATGCATAAAAATACATATGTATCAAACACAATTCACTATTTTGATCTAAGTGCCAACCATGTATTATGGCCTAAGGCCGAGATACATTAAATTTCTGAGTTCTGAGTTCTCTCTCTCTCTCTCTCTTTAGGTATTTAAGGTCAAGAGTCCACAGGAAGACTATCAATGGCAGGCCACCGCCAGGCCACCAGCCAGAGGAGGGCCCTACACTGCTGCAGGGTCACTTACACTTTGGTGGTGTTCAGTGGTGCCTGTTCTGAGCTGACATAATAGTAATAATAATAATGTATGGAATTTATATAGCGCTGAATCTTGTAAAGCAACAAATCAAAGCGCTCAGATTTTATTTCATACCACTTTAAGTCACGGCAGATTTCTCTCCGTGAAATTCGGGCTGCTCTCCCCGGGGAGAGCGGGAGAACGCGTCGCCACTTAGCGCTGCGCCACCCTTTCACCCTTTTTTTTTTTTTTTTTTTCTGCAGCTGTATTTGTTTCCCTATCAGAGTGGCTTTTTTCTAAGAATTTTGCCAGGGACAACTCTCTTGTTGCCGTGGGTTTTTTTTACGTGCGCTAAATAATTACGTGTAACACACGGGACCTCGGTTTATCGTCTCATCCGAAAGACTAGCGCCCAGACCACCACTCATGGTCTAATGGATGGGGGAAAAATTTCCGGTCCAAACGGGGTACGAACCGCCGCACACTTCAGACCCGGACTTTTGGCTTTCTAGACAGGCGCGTTACCTCTAGACCACCGATCCTCACTCTCTCACATAATACACATACACAGGCCACCACCTACTAAGCCCTCTCTGAAGTCGAACAGTCTTAACCACTCGGCTAGGTGTTACACTCTCCCAAAAGTCCTTCGGATGAGACTATAAACCGAGGCCCCGTGTGCGAACGCACGCAGAACATCTTGCGCACACATTAAATCCTGTTCCGGTTTTCGTTAGAGTAGGCCATTGTGTGCCGGTGGGAACAGATGACAATTTACAAAACCGCATACACACGGGAACTAGATGTAAAAAGGTACACGAGTGCTTATTCCATTATCCTCGATATAAAAGAATAAAATAAAATAGAATAAACAAATAGTTCTTCGCCATTTATAGCCCTTGAAGTTTACCAGTCCTAGAGATGTCTTGGACTTTGTTCTTCTCTTCTGACCTACCTTGTGGGAAGCCTGCAAGACACACTGCAAGGAACTGTTGGCGCTGTGTTCCAATGAAGCCTCAAGGAAAAATCATGTTGTTCGTTGCTTCGATTTTACGTCTGTTCACAAAGTGATATTAGACCGGCTGGAAGCGAAAAGCGGAACAGGATTTAACGTCTGCGCAAGATGTTCTGCGTTCGCACACGGGCCTCAGTTTATAGTCTCATCCGAAGGACTTTGACATTCAGTTCAACAGTTAAGTTGATGGACGTGTGCAGTGAAATGGATACCTATTCCTAAATAATTTAAACAGTACATAGAAAAGGACTGAACAATGATAACAACAATTAAATACACGAGAAATGCTAATATAGTTTATGATAAAACTATAACAAATGTGTGTGTGCGTGCGCGCAAGCGTGTGAATATGTGTGTGTGCGCGTGCATTCGTGCGTGTGCGTGCGGGCGCGTGTGTGTGTGTGTGAGTGGGGGGGGGGGGGTTCAATTTGATATATGATTTTTTTTAAGTAGTTTAAGACCCAAAAAAAAGGTATTAAAAACAGGAAACATCATGTTGTTACCAACCACCGTTGCCCAATGTTTAGCACAAAGGGTTTGTGCCTGGACCTGGCTTTGAATCCCTAAACAGTCAGGCTGTTTCTTATTTCGGACTCTGGCCAGCTCTTACCCAGGGTGAGTTTGCTATGGGTTCATTGGGAAGACTGGGACCATACAGTCGAGCTTCGTCCACTTTACGGATGTGGCTTTAAGAGTGTTGTTCAAGTTAGCTGACCAACGTTCCAGGTGTCTGTATCTCTCAGGCCAGGTTTAAAAAGGGGGCATTTGAAGGCAAAACTGGAAGAATTTTTTTTTCCAGATGTGGGTCTGGAATTCGTATGAGAATGTCTTACAAACTTTAAAAAAACAGAAAACCCCCAAAACCTGGTAGAAGTCTGAAATAAAATGCTGTATTAGAGTTGGTTTTCTTTCTTCTTTGCGTTGCCTGGGTTATATTGTGAGACCAGATCTTCTAAGGAATTCAGCAGTTGCCTGCAGGTCATCCACCGTGCCGTACAGTTTCTGCTCCAGAGGCGTGGGCTCAGGCCACACTTCCAGCCTTAGCGTCTGGAGGGTCCTGCAGTCTTGTAGGATGTGGGCCGTATCCTGTTCTTCTTCTCCACAGGGGCACATAGCAGATGGTGCAATTTTCAATTTCTGTGGAGGGTGTTTATTATCCTGTTGTGCCCTGTGCGTAGTCTGAAAATGACCACCTGTGCTTGTCGTGAAAGCTGGTGATAAGGGTCTAGTTTGAGTGGTGAATCTGAAGAGAGATTTGATGATGGTTTTCATCTCCATTTGGTTGACAGAATTGTTCTCTTGCTCCTCTATTGCCCCTATTTTGGCCATCTTGTCTGCTTGTTCATTTCCTTTAATGCCGCAGTGGGAGGGGATCCACTGGAGCTCTATGCGTAGGGCGTTAAGGCTGTGCAGTGCCTTCTCCATATCTTTCAGTTGTCCGGCATTATAGGACTGCAGCACAGAGAGTGCGTCGGTCAGGAAGACGACTTGGGTGTTGTTGTCCCCTCTGCTGTTGATGACTTTGCTGCATGGATCAGGGCTTCTACTTCAGCCTTGTAGCTAGTACAATGCAGGCCTGTTGGAATAGCTCCAGCCTGCCATTCTCCACTAGGGTACTGAATGTAGACCCCCGCACCTCAACACTTGACAGCATCAGTTGCTGATCCATCGATGTATATGTGAATCCAGCTTTCTTTGGGGTATCTTTCTTCCAACTTGGCTAGTGTGAGAGTCTTTTTCAAAATTTCACTCTGCTCATTTTTTGTTGTTATGTGGGGGACAGAGGTATTTACTTTGGTATCAGTTCTTCTTTCTTCCCATGGTGGTGTGTCAAGAGAGAAAGAGAGAGGTTTGACATGGTCTGGAAGCTTTGCTTGGTATTTTCGTACTAGGCCTCTAGTTTCAAGGGCAAAGCTAGATCGCTTTAGCCTGCCTGAGGATAGTTGTTTTATCCTTGTCTTCATTGGGTGATCTGTAGTGCACTCGTATTTCTTTGATTGTATCAGGGCCTTCTGTTCTCTTCTTGTAGATAGGGGAGGAATGCCAGTCACTTCTTCCATTTTGTTGACTGGTGTAGACTTCATTGCCCCTGTTATGATTCTTAGTGCTTGATTTTGGACCTTGTCAAGAGTTTGATGGTGAGGTCTTACTGCGCCTTGGTAGACTGTCTTCAGTAATTTTGCATTTGCTCCCCAGTTGGTTCCGGCCAGTTTCCGCATGATGTTTATTTTTCTTCTGGCTTTGTTCTCTGCTTCATTTATATGGGCTTTTCATGTCATTCGCTTGTCAAAAGTGACTCCCAGGTAGGTTTGATGATCCTCAAATTTTAGCGTGGTGTTTCCAAGGGTAAGTTTCCCAGGTTTTGCTTTGGGTGAGAGCGTGAAAAGAGTGGCTGTGGACTTCTCCCTGTTGATTGTTACGCACCAGCTTTCAGCTCATGCTACAACACTCTCCAGGGCAAGTTGCATTCTATAGGTTGCTGTTGTTGCATGCTCTTCGTTGCTCCAGAGTACCAGGTCGTCTGCATAAAGCGCGGCATGTACACCTCTTGGTAGTTCTGCGACCACATTGTTGATGAAGAGGATGAACAAGTGGGTGAGAGCACACCTCTCTGGGGAACACCCTGCCTCAGTAATACATTTCGGCCACAGTGGCCATCCACCGATACTCTGGCTCTTCGGTTGTGCGGGTAAGATTTGGTCCACTGGTACATGTTGCCTTGGATGCCATTTCGCAGGAGTTTCACAAGGAGGCCGTCTTTCCAGACCTTGTCAAAGGCCTTCTGTAAATCAATAAAGACCGTCAGAATGACCTTCTGAGACTGGAAAGCATCCTCTATAACTTGGGACAGGTGAGTTGTTTGATCTTCTGTACTGTCTGAATCCAGCCTGCTCAGGCGCCACGATGCCCTCAGACTCCAGATAAAGCTGCAGGCGCTGGTTTACAATACGCTCCATAGTCTTACAGACACAACTAGTAAGGCTGATGGGACGGTAGCTTGCAGGTTTGCCTTTGTTCTTGCCTCTTTTAAGGATGGGAATCATTGTAGCTTCCTTCCAGCACTGTGGAACCTGCCCCTCTTTCCAGCTGAGGTTGAATATGTCCAAAAGAGTTTGGAGTGACGAGTTGCCTAAATGTTGTAGCATCTCCTTTGTGATGTTATCAGGGCCAGGAGATTTCTTTTTCCTCAACTTCTGGATGGCTTGTTTCAGTTCGGCCATGGAGAGGTCGTGTTTCATGGCATCATGTGTAGGGCGATTTTGTGCTAATCTGTCCTTTTTCTCTGTTCTTACTTCCTTCTGTAAGTGCTTGGGAATGGTGGTGTTGCTTTCTTCTGTGTAGGTGCTTGCGAAGGGTTTGCAGCTGCTTTTCCTGTTTGCATCTGTCCATCTTCCTCTAGGGTGATCTTCTGTCCCTTGGTACCTTCATCATTCATTGCCTTCATTAGACGGTAGACTTTGGCGGTATCCTTCTCCATATTTAAACTTGCCGTCTTTTCCTTCCAGCCTGCACGCTTGTTCTCTATCTTTGTTCTTAGGTGTTTGGCGGCACATTCTTTCAGCTTGATGTTATTTTCTTGGCTCGGCTGTGTCTCAGCTTTCTCTCTGGCTTCATTAAGAGCATCATGAGTCCCGCTGCAGCGCTTCAGACCATATGGCTTGTAGTCTTTCCTTGCTCCCCTTGGTATGCACTCCTTAGCACTTGAAGGATGCTGTTGTTAAACTCCTTCACAACTTTGTTGATGTTCCTTCCCTCTGTCTTGATGTTTCTTGTCAGCTCGTTCGTTCTAATGCTGAAGAGAGCCCATTTCCCTTTCTTGTAGTTCCATCGTGGGTGTTGGGCATGTCCAGGCATTTCAACACCACTAATGGGAGGATAACGGGCGATGGTCACTTCCACCTAGTTAATGTTCAACCTTTCTGCTGATCTTTCTGAGGATGTCATCAGTGCAGAAAAGCCAGGTCCGGTGTGTGGTTGTATGCCAGCGGCGGGAGTAGAAGGTCGGTGGATCAGTGGGATCATTGACAAGGATTTAGGTGGTGTTCATCTTGCAGTTCTACTACTTCTCCTCGTGAGTCCGAGGTATTGTATCCCCACTCTGGGACCGGCTGTTGAAGTCACCAGTGATGAGGAAGTCCCCTGTTGGGACCTGGATGCTGTCCAGCGCTAGCAGCTTGTCGTCAGGGCAATAGTAGTTGACGATGTTGAGGATGCTGTTTGAGGTGGACACCTTAACTTGAAGATATTCGGATTCTTTCATGTATCTAGTTGTTTCACTGGCGTTTAGATTGTTTCTGACCAGTGTTAGCACTCCTCCTTTCCTTCTCCCTTGACGGTCACTCCTGAACACCTGATAGCCTTTAATCTTGAAAGTCTTCCCTTCCTGCAGATGTGTTTCTTGAATGCAGCAGATGCTTATATTATTCACATGTAGGAACTGTTGGAGATCTTCCCTCTTGGTTGAAACCCCTTCTGCATTCCATTGCATGATGTTGACTGAGGGGGGCTCTTTCTTTGGTTAGCCAGTCGCTGTCCTTGCTCGCCTCCTGACTCCACAAGACGAGACGAAGGGACCTCCAGTCGCTTGGGTGGGTTCCTTGAGGCCTGGAACCCGGCGCTTGCAACCTGCCTGGCGGATCCCCACAGGGCAGCACCATTCCAATTGATCTGGTCTCTAAACATCATTTAAGGCTATATTACATGGTGTCGTGTTTTGGTTGGAGCGCCTGACGGCCCGACACCTCTGATTTCAGCTCCTTTAGCGCATGACAGGGTTTCCTCCTGGGTGTTCTTCGAGTTTTCCTTCTCCATGCATGGGTTTGAAATCATAGTTTTCCGCTCTCCTAGGTGGATTTTGTCAGAAAAACAGGCTCCACCTACCCTACCTGGTTATCCCGCCAGGCACTCGGTCTCCCCACAGCAGGTCTTTGCGAAAACAGGGGACACCAACGAGTAGGTGCCTGCTGTGGAAAGTTGCGATAGGAGAGGCTATGCAGCACCATTCTGAAGGGTACCCCTCTTGCCTGGCAAGCCAAACAAGAGGTTGCAGCTTCACTATCCCTGGGAAGCAGAGGTGTAGAGCGGAGGCTCAGAACTGCACATACTTCCCTTCACAGGCGGGATATCCAGCGCCAGACCCTGTGGTCCCCCACAGTTGGTTTTCATTAAATTGATGTTTCCTCACAAGTCTTCTGGCGTACTTCAAGGAGAAAATGTATTACTTTTATTGCTTCCATTTTTTTTCTGGATCACATTCAAACTGGGGGTTTTTCGACAGTAAAGAAAGCAGAAGAGATAGCTATAATGAATAATGCTTTACACACACACACACACACACACACACTTCAATATACAAACACCCACAGCAGCCCTACATTAGGCCTAGGCCTAGTAGGCCCTAGTAGTCGGCCTGTTATAAAAACAGAATCAGCCGACCGGTTTTCCCAGCGCGACTGACTAAAAATATTCTCACCCACCACCTGAATAACTGATCGAGTTATTGAATACATAGATCTGTATCTCAGATCAGGAACCTCGCTCTATCCTACCGTCGCCACACTCACACACACGGAGAGATAACAAGAAGACGGCGCTTAGCGACTATCGGCCAAGACTTGGCACTGATCTAAAAGCGATCACCACTGGCGCCATTTTGATCTGTCCGTGATTTTATCAGTAAGCAAATTTGTGTAGAAATAAGATTGCATTGTATTGTACTGTATTGTATAGTATTGTATCGTAATTCTATATAATTATGTAATATAATGTATTGTAATAATGTAATTGTATATAAATATTGTATTGTGTTGTATTGAAAACTACTTTCAGTCATAGCAGATTTCTCTGCGTGAAATTCGGTCTGCTCTTCCCTGAGGAGAGCGTGTCGCCACAAGAGCAGCGCCACCCTTTTTTTCCTCCCTAGTTTTTGCAAGTTTTATTATGTGATCTGTTACTGATTGATTGGAATCTGGGAGGTTGGTCAGTTGTGGTCAGTGAATCGCTGAGACTGAATAGAATACTTGTTCGGAGTGGTGGTGGTTTAGTTTGTGTTGTTGATACAGTTATTGTGATGCATTGTGTTGTGTTGGTTTGCATTACACAGTTTATTTATATCGTGACATACTTTTGTTTGTGTGTGCGTGTTTATTTTTCCCTTCCTCGTTTATTTCCCTGTCAGTGGTGCAACAAGCGTGTGAAAGCAATGCGACTATGCATGCATTTTCGTGTCTCTGATTGTCAGTGTGTGTGTGTGTGTGTGTGTGTGTGTGTGTGTGTTGTTGTTGTTGTTGTTGTTGTCTTCAATTTAACGTTTGTTCACTCTAAGTGATCATAGACGATGTGTGTGTGTGTGCGTGCGTGTGTGTTGTATAAATCTAGTGTGGTATTGTATGTATATATTTATGGTGCAACAAACATGAGAAAGCAATGTGACTATGCATGCATTTTCGTGTCTCTGATTGTCAGTGTGTGTGTGTGTGTGTGTGTGTGTGTGTGTGTGTGTGTGTGTGTGTGTGTGTGTGTGTGTTTGTATAGATCTAGTGTGGTATTGTATTGTATATATTTATGATGCAACAAACGTGAGAAAGCGATGTGACCTGTGTGCATTTTTGTGTCTGATTGTCAGTGTGTCTGAGTGTTGGATAATATGTGTGTGTGTGTGTGCGTGTGTGCGCGCGCGCGCGCGCGCCTGCGCGGTGTTGTATAGATCTAGTATGGTATTGTATATATTTATGGTGCAACAAACGTGAGAAAGCGATGTGACCGTGTGTGCATGTTCGTGTCTCTAATTGTCAGTGTTGGTTACTCAGTGTGTGTGTGTGTGTGTGTGTGTGTGTGTGTGTGTGTGTGTGTGTGGTGTGTGTGTGTGTGTGTGTGCGCGCGCGGTGTGTGTGTGTGTGCGCGCGCGTGTGTGTGTGTGTGTGCGCGCGCGCGTATGTGTAGAGAAAAGCAATGGAAAGTAATCTCATACACGTATTAACCAAATCAGTAGGGCTTGGGAATAACGCGCGAGCCTCTGTGTGTGTGTGTGTGTGTGTGTGTTTGTGTGCGCGCGCGCGCGTGCGTTTTCAATATGTGTGGCAGTTCAGTTTCGTTAATAGTGTGGCAAGTCGAGTGTTTACCTAGCGGAGGTAAAGCATACACCTTGTGGTATATAATACACATTATAATAACAAGACTTCCTAGTGGCTGACTTTGTACTTTCCATTTTTTATTTCTTTTCGCTCCCCCCCCCCCCCCCCCCCCCCCCCCCCTATGAATTAGTGGTGCGATAACTATTGTGTGTAAGGTGGCTTTGGTGGTATGTAGGCTATGTAGTTTCTAGCCCGTTCAATTTCGGTGTCCGTGTATGTGTGTGTGTCTGAGTGTCTGAGTGTGGTGTGTGTGTGTGTGTGTGTGGTGTGTGTGTGTGTGTGTGTGTGTGTGTGTGTGTGTGTGTGTCTGAGAGTATGTGTGTGTGTGTGTGTGGTGTGTGTGAGTGTGTGTGTGTGTGTGTTGTGTGTGTGTGTGTGTGTGGTGTGTGAAGTTCAAAGATTTATTTTTATTTATTTTATTTTATTCTTTTATATCGAGGATAATGGAATAAGCACTAATGTGCTTTTTTACAACCAGTCACCGTGTGTATGCGGGTTTGTAAATTCTGTCATCTGTTCCCACCAGCACACAATGGCCTGCTCTTACAAAAAGCGGAACAGGATTTAACGTGTGCGCAAGATGTTCTGCATGTGTTTGCACACGCGACTTCGGTTTACAGTCTCATCCGAAGGACTTTTGGGGAGAGTGGAGTCTGCACTGATGTTAACTCCAGGGGAACATATCCCCTTGAACGGGAATCGAACTCGGGTCGTCAGATTGCGAGCACAATGTTCTAACCACTAGGCTACCCCGTCCCCCACTCGGTGTGTGTGTGTGTGTGTGTGTGTGTGTGTGTGTGAGACAATGACAATGACAATGACAAATTCTTTTATTTCGAGGATAATGAATAAGCACACATGTGCTTTTTTACATCCAGTCCCCGCCCGTTAGGGATACATCTTAATAATAATAACCCAATACTTATACGTCTCGCAATAAAAAACAAGGGAATAACCCTTTTCAAAACAGCTCCCCCCCAACAACACTCCCCCCCCCCCCCCCCAAAAGCAAGCAATTAAAAGAAAATCCTAAGAATACCCCACCCCTACCCCCACCCCCCAAAAAACCCTAACCAAAACAAACAAACAAACAAAAGAGAAGGAAAAACCAAACCAACAAAAGATGAATAAAAAGAGAAAAACAGACAAACAACAACAGCAAGAACAAGAGCAACAACAAAGCCAAGAAAAATAACACAACCAAACTTAATAAGTCATAAAGATAAACATCTACACATTGTCAAATGGTACACATACTTGTTACACATAATTATAAGATATTGAAATAGGGCACTCATTAAAACTTAAGTACAGAGGCAAGTCCAATAAAGTATTTGAAAATATAAAAATATAGATCCTTCATCAGGATATACTATGACTATAAGCAGGACGATAAAAGGTGAGAGAGAGACAGAGACAGAGAGTGTGTGTGTGTGTATTTCAGAGATAATATCCAATATATAAATCCCAAAACAGTATGCGATCCCATCAACACTCATTTTAGATTATACTCGTTTCAAATTATATGTCATGATAATGAAATAAATTTAATACCCATACATCCACACAATAAAAACAAGAAACAAATCAAGAAGAAATTAAAAACTATACAGTCGTTTAGGGAGAGAATATGGGTGGGTGAGTGAGTGAGTATTTTGTGTGTGTGTGTGTGTGTGTGTTTGAGCGCGCGCGCGTGTGTGTGTGTGTGTGTTTGAGTGTGTGTGGGGGGGGGGGGGGGGGGGGTGTTTCAGGGATAATACTAAATATGTAATACTCACATAGCACACGATCAACACAAACATTTTTTTAATTATGTTCATGCAAAATTGAATGTCATGGTAATAAAATAAGAGCAATACCCATACACTCTCATAATAAAGAGGGGGGAAAAGCCAATAAAGTCGAGAGAGAGAGAGAGAGGAGAGAGAGAGAGAGAGAGAGAGAGAGAGAAGTACAGATATTTGTTATTCTATTTTCCTGTAAATAAATCTGTTTGTTTTAACAACACATAGATTTAGATCTACTTTCGGCATATCAAATCTGTCGATGTTTGGATTAGTCTATTCTAAGACTGACTTCGCTAGTAAATATAGTTTTAGACCCAAGAAAGAGGGGGGAAAACTGTCCTATGAATGTGGGGTTTTTTTCTTTGAAAATCTCTCTCTCTCTCTCTCTCTCTCTCTCTCTCTCTCTCTCTCTCTCTCTCTCCTTCTCTTCTCTCCCCTCTCTCTCTCAAGAAGAAAGATAATGGCAGAACTTATTTAATCTTAGATATCAATGCTTTCAGTGTAAAAGAAAATTGTGTCTAATGTGTATTTTTGCTTTACTTTGAAATTTTGAACAAATTTGTTGTATACACGCACATACACTCCCCATCTCCCTCTGCATTTCAATTGTGGCCCGAGGCTGATGTTCAATAACAACATTTTCATTTCATTTCATTCAAGTGCTTCTATTTGTTTGTTTTTACAAGATTCAGCGCTATAAAAATTCCATATACTATTATTATATTACTCTCGCTCTCCTACTCTCATCATCTCTCCTCTCTCTCTCTCTCTCTCTCTCTCTCTCTCTCATCAAATCACACACACACACACACACACACACACAATTAGAAGAACATGGGGCAGCTATACTTTGTGTTTTTAATTATTAACGCAGGCCCGGATTTAACTTAGTGTGCTGGGTCCCTTCACGTGACCTTTGCCGCTGGTGGTGTCACTCCACCACACGTTAATGTAGGCTTTGTCCTCCCCCTCTGTGTGTTGTTCGTGTGTGTGTTTGTGTAGTGTGAAGAGATAGAGAGAGAGAGCGAGAGAGAGATAGATAGAGAGGAGAGATAGAGAGAGATTTTCAAATCATATAATCTTGGCACTAACTTTCTGCTTCATTCCACAACTGAGGTCAGATGGCAATTTAGAACATGTAAAACACTAGTGCATGGAATTGTTTTTTGTACTTGTTTTGCAATTTTCCGCCTTTGTTTTTTTCCTTTTTTTTTTTTTTTCTTTTTGGTGCCTGTGGTCATTTTTCAGTTTTGTACTTTTGCAGTTTTGGGATTCTTTCCAATTTCGTTAATGTTTAGGGCCTTTTTTTTCTTTTCCAGTGGAAGGATACAAGGCTGTATTAACTAAACTCATGACAGCAATGGAGTCACTAAATCGCCATTGCCTATCATCAGTACATCGTCCATGAATGAAAATCGTCCAGTGCTGTAAAGATTCCTTTGGCAGATTTTTTTATTCCAAGCCACCCTTCTCCAGTGATGTGGATTCATCAGACGATGAGTTTGTGGCCTGGATAGAAACATTTCAGATGACCGCCAGTCTCTTCCATTCCACCCGCACTAATAATAATAATAATAATATAATAATAATAATAAATAAATGGAACTTATATACGCTATATCTTGCAATGGGGAGGGGGGGGGGGGAAGGAGCAAACAGAAAACTACATACAGTCCATTGCTTCCCCCCAAGCTTAAGATTAAGTAGCAATTGACTGTGATAACCTAGTGGATTGGGGTACCGTTTCGACACACTAATTCAGTGCAGTCCCCCAGTTCATCCATCTGTAAGTGTTACCTGCCTTCCTTTAGGGTCAGGGAAGGTAAGGCACCAGGGAAAGAGGAGAATGGACGCCCACTCTCAATATGCGCCCCTGGACAAGCTGAGGTCTGGTGACACCATCACACCACAACGACTGGATAAATAACCCTATTAGGAATCATTTACCTTACCTCTACTTATTTTTTAGACATATGTTTGAAAAGGACCTCATTCAAAATCCCCCACGCCCCATGCTTTATAAAAAAAAAAGGTAGGTTTTTAAATGCCATCACACTAGAACTTTAAAGTTAGCCCCTAGTGGGTTAAACATTGCTCTGCTGCAATCTGACACCCCGGGTTCGATTCCCGTTCAAGGGGATATTTACCCTGGATTAACATCAGTGCCGACTCCACTCTCCGCCAAAAATGTCTTTCCCGATGAGACTATAAACGAGCCCCCTTGCGAAGGCACGTAGAACATCTTTGCGACACGTTAAATCCTGTTACACGCTTTCCGTAAAAGTAAGGCATTGTGTGCCGGTGGGAACGGATGCCAAACTTTACAAAACCGCATACACACGGGGGACTGGATGTAAAAAAAAGCACATAAATGCTTATTCCATTATCCGCGATATAAAAGAATAAATAAATAAAAATAAATAAATAAGTTCTCCAAAGGTGGGATTTTGCACATATTTGATTGTTTGTCCACCATTAATGCAGCCGCACTCTGACTTCCGGGAAGATGTCTGAACATTAAATCGATGTGCATGCATTTTCTTTTTTCTTTTGTCAATGGCCTAACCTTCCAAGATGCAGAAGGGCTTTTTAACATGTGCGCAAGAAGTTCTGCGTGTGTTCGTACATGGGATCATGGCTTAGAATCTCATCTGAAGGACTAGAGCAGTGGAGTCGGTACTAATGTCAGCTGCAGGGTAAAATTCTTCCTAAATGGGCGTCTCTTGGTGGTTTGATCCCCTGCCATCAGATTGCCAATGAGTGAGGATGATTTGGTTACTCCAACCTGATGATTTAGTTACTTCCACACTCCAACCTGATGATTTAGTTACTTCCACACTCCAACCTGATGATTTAGTTACTTCAACACTCCAACATGATGATTTAGCTACTTCAACACTCCAACATGATAGTTTCGTTACTTTAACATGATGATTTGGTTACTTCAACACTCCAACATGATGATTTGGTTACTTCAACACTCCAACATGATGATTTGGTTACTTCCACACTCCAACAGGATGATTTGGTTACTTCAACACTTCAACATGATGATTTGGTTACTCCAACACTCCAACATAGTGATTTGGTTACTTCAACACTCCAACATGATGATGTGGTTACTTCAACACTCCAACATGATGATTTGGTTACTTCAACACTCCAACATGGTGATTTGGTTACTTCAACCTGATGATTTGGTTACTTCCACACTCCTACATGATGATTATCTTCAGTTTAACGTCTATTCGCATTTAGTGATTTTAGACGGGAAAAAGTAATCTAAACAAGAGAATGCAAACAATAACAGAAAAGTGTCAGATAACAGTACTTAATAAAAACTAACTTTAACATACTACAAAAACTGAATTATATTATCGGACTTCTTATAAATCCTAACCCAATGTCCAGCAGTAACGATGGTTCAGACAAAATCTGATCCAGTGACAAACTAGGTACAGCGGGTCAAATTGCTTTTAAATTTGCACAATCAAAAATAACATGACTATTGGTAATCTTATCCCCACAATTAATACAGTTTACATCTTTCACGTATTTTGTCCTGAAAGCATTTTGTTTAAAAGCATTTAGTTTAAATTAAAAGTCCTTCCAATGAGACTATAAACCGAGGCCCCGTGTGCGAACGCATGCAGAACATCTCCGGCACACGTTAAATCATGTTCCGCTTTTCGAAAGAGTAGGCCATTGTGTGCCGGTGGGAACAGATGACAAAATTTACAAAATCGCATACACACAGGGACTGGATGTAAAAAAAAGCACATGAGTGCTTATTCCATTATCCTCCATATAAAATTTTGAAGAAAAAAAATGTCATCTGAGCCCTTTGATTTGTTGGTTTACAAGATTCATCGCTATATACATTCCATACATTATTATTATTATTATTATCATTATTATTATTATTGTTGTTGTTGTCGTTGTTACTATTATTATTCTTATCATTATTATTATTATTATAAATCTGTACATAAGGGTGCCCCCACGGTCGTCAGACTACGGGACAGATAGATAGACATAAGGGATAACATGGTTTCAGACGTACATGTGCAAATGGTGTGGCACCTGGTTCTGCAAAGAGTGTCTGCGTGGCGCTTACAAAGGAGTCCAGGCTGAACCCCTCAAGTGCCGCATCTGCTTTCAGGTATTAGTGGGCTGCGTGGTCTTTGTTCTGGTTTTTTGATCATTGTTATCATCAACATCATTTATTACTACCATCACCAAATTGCTATTACATTATTTTAGTAGTAGTAGTCAGTAGTAATAGTAGTAGTAGTAGTAGTAGTAGTAAGTAGTAGTAAGTAGTAGTAGTAGTAGTAGTAGTAGTAGTAGAAGCAGTAGAAGTAGTAGTAGTAGTTGCAGCAGCAGCAGCAGCAGTAGAAGTAGTAGTAGTAGCAGCAGCAGCAGCAGTAGTAGTAGTAGTAGTACTAGTACTGTAGTAGTAGTAGTAGTAGTAGCATCCTTGTAATCATTCATTGGTTCTTCGTTGGTTTTTGGTTCGTTCAATAAGCAGTGCCTGTTGCTTTATCATCATCATCATTATCATCATCATCATCAGTAATATCAGCATTATTATTGTTGTTGTTTGTTATGTTAGTTCTGCAAGCAGTGGCTGATTCAGTGGTGCTTACATATTGCAAAAACATCATGTCAGATTTCCTCAAATGATGGATCTGTTTTAATAATAGTTTGTATGGTGATGACTTATTGTTGCCGATATTCCCTCCAGTAATGGATGTACATACTTTGATAAGGTAGCTTGCGTTATCTTTATTTATTGTTATTTTTATTATTGATTTGGTTGGATGGTTGCCGTGTTTGTACATAAAGCAGACAGCTTATCTTCAGGAACAGTCAACTACTGTGGTGTGAAGAGTTGTTTCTGTTTGTTTGATTTTAAACCTTACCCCCATTTTTTTCCTAATATCACTTTCCTTACAATTTTTGTTTAAACACACACACACACACACAGAGCACAGAATTAAAATCGTGTATACATGTGCCAGCATGGGTGTGTGTGTTTGTTTGTATACATACATACATACATACATACATACATACATACGTGCACACCTTTTTTTCTCTACTTTTCTAAAATGAGTGTGCCATATTGTTATAACATTATTCTTTCCCAACATCAGTTTCTGTATGCAGTTAAAAACTTTAAAATAGGCAGTGATTTGGGGGTTTTTTTATAAATTTTTTCTAACATCACTTTCTGTATCAAGTTAAAAACTTTAAAGTAGGCAGTGATTTGGGTTTTTTTAAAATTTATTCTAACATCAGTTTCTGTATGCAGTTAAAAACTGTTTAAAAAAGAAAAAAAAGGCAGTGATTGGTTTCTGTGTCAACAGAGAAAGTGCCAAGGAACGAGAGTGGATTATGTGGAGCGCCCCCCTCAGCCGGAAGCAGACACCAAGGGAGGCAAATCTTCAAGCAATCGAAAAGCTAGTAGCGCTACACTTTCCAAGAATTCCAAAAACAAAATTCAATCTGGTGGAAATGTGAAGAAACAAAAACAGAAAAGGTGAACTGTGATAACAGAGATCTGAGAATAACAAAGAAATAACAAACAAACAAAACACAAAAAAGCAACAAGAACACAACAACAGAATAATAGCCACACCATTTACCACTCTAAACCATTTACTACATTACAAGACTAAATGAGTCAGTCTTCTAGTTTCATACTACATACCAGGAACCTCCTATATAAAAAAAAGAAGATATTTCCTTTTTGTTCCTCGCTAGAGCTCTACAGTTCACCAATGGTGAGATTTCACATATGCAACCGTTTTTGCCCACCTTGAAGGTAGCCGCATTCCAACTTCAGGAATGTATGCTAGGTGTGTTGGTGTTTCTGTAACCTACCGAACACTGACATTAATTACAGGATCTTTTAACATGCATATTATATATCTGATCTTCTGCACGTGTATAAACACAAAGGGAATTAAGGCACAAGCAGGTCTGCGCTTTCAAAGTTGACCTGGGAGATCGTAAAAATCCCCAACCCTTAGTTCACCACACGCCAGCTGGGATTTGAACCTTCGACTTCATGGACCCATGGGATTGTAGTTGAATGGTGTGAACCACTCGGCTATAGCATCCATCAAACCTAAACATGTTACTGACAGTACATTGTGGATGTGACTGATGTTCAGTCTGCTTCAGGCACTCCATGAGGAAGGCTAGTGAACAGAGTGTAGTGCCAGCTGGTGATGTGCTTTCTTTCGCCCTGTGTGGGGGGCTTGGGAGGCCTGAGCTTGGTTTGATCAGAATGCTCTTGTCAGCATCTTAGCCCCTGAAAAGCAGCTTTTTGCAAAGAAGAGGAGGGGTACCTTTCTTGGGTTAAGAATGTCATATAATATCAGTAACATTATGAAATAGAAGAAAAAAAGACAACATTCACGCATATGCACACATATTGTAATCTGCACTCTCTCTCTCTTTCTCTCTCTCTCCTCTCACACACACCAAAACACACCACCCCACACTCTATAAACATAAACCCACACACGAGCCCCAACTTGTGATATTTCACAGTTTATTCTTTAAACATACTGGGAAAGTAATCCTCTTAAACTCATTTGGTCAAATCACTCTGAACATAAACATTCAAGGAAAGTTCTACAACAACAACAAAACCAAAAAGATCTATGTCAGACATGAAAAACACAAAGAAATCATTTCTTGACCTATCCATTTAATGAGACGGCAAACTCAATTTTTACAACTCATCATGTATCCCTCTTCTGCACCCACAGGTTTAGTTTGAACTGCAAACACCACACTCTTTGAACATAGAGCCATATGTCTACCTTTACAGAGTGGATTGTTGCCTGTACAGCCATCTCACATCCTGCCCTAAAGGCACCTATACTCTATTTTCAAGGAGGTGTAAGCTTTCAATTCCAGCCTTGATCAATATGACAAGAAGTGACAGAAGCTGCTCACACAGATCTGCATTTTGTAAATTATATGTTTACCAGCATTATTAGTATACTGACTTGGCCAAGCAAATGAAATGAAATATCAGCTGTTATGTTTGCATCTCAGGCCGATTTAACAATATGCAAGAAAGGCATTTCTTTTTAAACTTGTTGAACCAAAATGTACTGCATTTAGTGTATATAATTTGGTTATCTACAGATCTAAATAACATGGGTACGTGTGTGTGTGTGTCGTGTGTGTGTAACATGTGTGTGTGTGACATTGTGTTTGTGTGTGTAAGACATGTGTGTGTATGTCTGTGTGTGTATTTGTGACACACAGAGAGATTTGATAATTAAAATTAAGATTTATTGTATCAAGTATAAGCAGCTTGACGAGAGCTGTTTTTAAAGAGACAAAAAAAAACCCCTTGTGTGTAAGTGCTTTTTAAAGGGGTTGGGGTGTTTGGGGCTGTGTGCATGCACATGTGTGTCCCGTCCCAGGGTGTTGCATGTAAAGACCCATGTGCTCAGCATGAAAACCCTGTTTTTTGAATAATTAAAAATTTGGGGGGTGAAAAAGAGCTAATTTCATTAAATTCCCAAAAAGGCAATCTCTGCGGGAAAACAAATATAATTTTAAAAACAACAACAAAGTGAACACGGGAAAAAGTGGGGATGATAAAAGTATTGTGACACACCCATAAATATAAACCCAAATGATATTATACAAGAACAAATCAGAAAAACCCAACCCAATAAACATTTAAAAAACACTATGTTGAGAGTCCTAAGCAGGAATTTTTTTAGGTTCCCAAACCCCGATTCCTAGCCCCCAACCCTAAATCGGCACCAAAAGGGGAATCCTAACTTTCCTTTTGTCTTTAGAAATCCCAAAAGAGGATTTGGGCTCCCACTAATGGGCTGGGGGGGGGGAAAAAGGGGGAAATTTTTTAAAAGGGAAAAAATTAATTTTGAAGAACTTTAAAAATTTTCCCGGGGAAAGTGAAATTTTGGAAAGTAAAAAAAAAGAAAAAGGGGTTTTTTGCTGAGAGAAAAAAATTTTCCCTCGGGTTTATAAAATTTTTTTGTTAGTTTTTAGTTTAAATTTTTTTTCCCAAACTCAACTGAAAATGAATTTTTGGTTGTGGGAAATTTTTTTAATTTTCCAAGGAGAAAAAAATTAAAATTTTTTTTGGTTTTAAAAAATTTTTAAATTTTTTAATTGTAATCAGTGCCTCACACTTTTAAAAACAGGGAAAAGTGAAGTAAGGATCAGAGATGACAGTATGTGGAAAGATGAAGGACAAACGGAAAGAAGGGCTGTCTGGAGGAGGAAAAACGGCCCTGTTGATGGAGACGGTCGACAAGGGGGAAAACCCCGCGGGCAGCCCAAAGTTTCCAGGGCAATGTGATGCCACCTACCCTTTTTGG
Organism: Rapana venosa; assembly: GCA_028751875.1. Taxonomy (NCBI): domain Eukaryota; kingdom Metazoa; phylum Mollusca; class Gastropoda; order Neogastropoda; family Muricidae; genus Rapana; species Rapana venosa. Next base: position 12,062,074 of record CM054162.1, read on the forward strand.
GCCCATTTTGGCGTTTCACGGATAAAACCCAAACAGGGGAAAACCAATTCGATTGTTCAGGGGGAGGGGCAAAGTGGACGTCCTGATGGGGGGAAAATGCTTCCCCCTCCGATTTTTTTGGGCCCGGGTTTTCGGCAGAGTCTGCGGGTTTGGTTGGGCCTTTGGGGGGACGGGGCCAAAAGCCCTGCTCCTCTCCCCGGGACATTTTAAACCAAATAAGCTAGTAAGGGAAAATAACTCCAATTACCACAAAATAATCTTCTCTTTTTAAATTTTTTCCCCTTTGATTTTTTTTAATTTCCCCCTTTCCCTTTTTTCCCCCCAACAGTAGGGGAAAAGATCATGTGTCCCGGGGAATTTTAAAGGATTTGATGCCCAAATTTAAAGGGAAACCCCTTTCATCGATCCCACCCTTTTTTAAACGATACACCCCTTTTCATTTTTAGGGTTCCCTCTTTTTGGGTTTATCTTTTTTTTGGGACCCTTTTAAAACTGATCAGTTTTGAATCTTTCGATCTGTGCCCGAGACGATCCTTGTTTTGCTTTTTTGTGTTGGGACGGGACAAAAATTATGTTTTTAGTAATGGACAAATTTTTTTTAACAGAATATTTTGGTTTTTTTAAATTTGAAACTTGAAGTAAAATTGGTGTTTGTTTGTGATTGAAAGTTTGGGGTTTCAGTAGTATTTTAGAAATAAATTTTGGAAAAACCCCCAAAATTTGGGCTTGGGCCGAAGAATACATTGAATAAATATTTTTTGTTTGCCCAACTTTCCCACTTTTTTTCAGGGGGAATTCCCGATTGTTGGGGTGAAAAATTTTCACTACTATTTACTGTCCCCCTTTTTATTTTTCCCTTTTTATTTTTTTTTTTATTTTTCTTCCTATCCCCCCTTTATACTCCCACCCATTAGTGGGTGACCCCCTAATCATCTTTGGGGATATTTAAAGACAAAGGAAAAAGTCTAGGATTCCATTTCTGGTGCCTGTCAGGGGGTGGGAATCAGGGGGGGGATAGTAGAGAATTCCTGGTAGGACTCTCTAAAAAACAAAAATTTTAAAAAAACATTTCTTTTAACTTTTTCTCCTTTTCTGTCTCTTTTCAACACTACAACAACGGCAAGCAAAATTTTGGGAAATCCATGAAAGGCACAACAAAAACGCATGAATACATCTAAACACACACAAAGGTCCAAAACATACACACACCCCATTCCCCCACCCCAAAGACACACATACCCCTCCCACCCCCCAAGCTCCAGTCAGCATTTTTAAAAGAAAGTCCCAAAAATTCAAGTTTTCTTGAATTATCCCAAAAATTTTGCAACATTTGTGACATGTTTTCTTTTGGGCCATTTTGTATCAAGGGCCCGTTCAAAACGATCAAGAAGGGACTTGAAGCCACAAACGGTGCCGAAGTTCAAAACCCCAAAAAACCAGTGAATTTTTACGGGGGATGTAGCTACCCCTCAAAAGGGGGAGGCTTTAAGATGACGGGCATGTCGGGGTTTTCAGCCTACCCCCCAACTTTTCCCCCAACCCTTCCATCAATACATATATTTCCCCTTTGCTTTTCCTCAAGAAATTTATACTCCATTCCATGCCGGGAAAACCCACTGTGTAGTCACTCACTTTTTTGCAGTTTGGGTTTTTTTGGGGGTTGTTATAGTGGGTGCATTTTGATCATGTTTCCATCCCAAAACACACAGAGCATAATCTGTCTTTTGCTCAAATTTACAAAAAAACCCGTAATTTTACATTTTCATCACAAACTTTTTCCCTTTTCTTTTCCCTTGTACAAAAGAACCCTGGTATCATTCTAAAAGTGTTTTTTTCCGGGAAAAACTGAAAATATTTAAAAAGGGTTGGATTTTAGAAATTCTGCAGGTGATGAGTTTTATGATCCTCAGACGCATTTCTGGGTAGCAGAAAAACTTGTTTGAAAAATTGTAGGGGGCGTCTTAGTGTCATTAATTCATTACAGGAATTTATCCCTACCAACTGTTCCCTGCTTGCAAACTTTTCATATTAGTATACCCCTGTACTAAAAGAAAACCACACTAATTTTTTGGAAACAGCTTTTGGGGAAAATTGTTTGCTCACAGAAGTTTTGTTTGGAAGAAGAAAAAAAGATTAAGTTTTTTGGGAAGACGGGGGGGAAATTTTTGGGCTTTTTTCCACAAAAAAGGGATGATGAAGGGGCAGCATTTTATAAAACAAAGGGGGTTCTGCTTCCTGCAGTGATGAAGATGATGGTGAAGGTAGGTTGTACGTTTCGACCCAAAACTTCCCTCAGAAAAATGGCGGAGGGAAAACAGAAAACCCCCCCTCCCATCCCAAAAGGGCAAGAGGCTGTTTTTGCAATGCCCCAACACCCAAAAACACGGTCACCCAAAATTTACTGGGAAAACAGTAAACGGGTTTTTCAGTTACTGTGTATTTTACTTTTTATCCCATGGGACGGTTTGGGTTTCCAAAAATATATGGGAAATTTTTTTTTCATTTTACCAAAAATTTTGTTGGGTATTTTGGATTTGTAGTTTACTGGGTCTTTTGGGACCCTTTTTCCGCATTATATTGTATAAGAAAATTTAGTGTTTTGTGTGTGTATGGGGGTGTGTTAGAGAGTTTTGTGTGCCCGCCTTCCTGTGTGTGTGTGTTTTGGTGTGTGTGGGGGTGTGTGTGTGTGTGGGTGTGTGTGTGAGTTGGTGTGTGTGTGTGTGTGGGTGTGTGTGTGTGTGTTGTGGTGTGTGTTTTGGGGGAAGGAGGGAGGGGGGCAGAGAGGGAGAGGTGAGAAATAAAAAAAAAGAAGGGGGAAAGAGATTGGGGGGGGGGGGGGGGGGGGGTTGGTTTTGAAAACTCCCCTCAAAACCACCTTCTAAGTAACACTCCAAAAATATGTTTAAATTAAAGAGACAAAAACCAAAAAATATATTAAACCAAAAAAAGTCGCAAAAACAAAAACACATACTGCAGCAAAAAAAAAACAGTTTAAAAAAAAAAAAAGGAAAAAGGGAAAAAGGGGAAGAGAGGTGCAGGGGTAAAAAAGAGAGGGGGGGCTTGTGTTTAGGGGTTCCCCTCAAAATTGGGGAAATATGACAAAAATTTTCAAAACCGCAAACACTTGGGGGGGGGATTAAAAACCCCCACGGTTTCTTATTTCCTTTTTCCTTGAAAACAAAAAATTTTTTTAAAAATCATCTGAGCGCTTTTTATTTGTTGCTTTACAAATTCCCGCGCTAAATAAAAATTTCCCTACCTTATTATTAATTTTTTATATCTAACTTTTTAAGTTTTCACTCCAAAAATAGTTTTTAATTTGGGGAAAATGACAAAATATATCAATTTAAAAGGTTTGCAAAAGCCCGTAAAATTAACACACACCACACAAAACAAACCCCAATATAAATTTTAAAAATATATAAAATTTTAATATAAAATAATTTTAATTTCACAACATATATTACAAATTTTAAAAAAAATTTAAATTTTAATATATCCCAAACTTTTTTTCCCCCAAAAGGGGAAAAAAAGGGGGACATCCATATCTAAAATAATGAAAGACCCTTTCAAAAATTAAAAATCAGGTAAAAGTTTACAAGAAAAAATTTTTTCCCGTTCCTTTAAGGTTTTACCAAAGCCCCGCAAAGGTTTGGGTTTTTTGTAAAAAAACGGTTTTCACCTGACCAAAGATAAGTCCTCCCATCTCCGTGCCCAATGTGTTTTGGCAAAACCCTTTTGGGTCAAGAATGAATAGCCCTTTGGCCTACTGCTTCAGTTTTCCTTTTTTTTCCATGGTTCCCAAAAAGTCTTTTTAGCCCGATCCCCATCCCCCTATTTTTTTCTGACTGTTCTTCACATCTACTTAAAAAAAAAAAAAAATTTTTTCCAACTTGTTGCCAGTTGGGGGAATCCCCTAAATGTTTGGATAGCATCTCATTACATCAAATTAAAAAAATTTTATTGGGGTTTGTTTTTTTCTTTTTTTCAAATTTTTGTTTTCAAAATCCAAGATTCAAGGACACAGGAATCCCCGGGGAATTTAAGGATGCAACATCTGTCTCCAAAACTTAAACAATTAAACATGAGGTAACTGTCAAAGGTTTAAAAAAACAATAAATCAGGATTAGGCCCATATTCTTTTGCTGTGCTTGGAAAAAACTGACAAAACTAAGACACTTCTTTTAAGAAAAAAAGATTTAAAAACAAAAAATCATGATTTGCCCACAAAGTTTACAGTAATTGTATTTCACCGTTCTTACCCAATTACCTTTAAACGTCTCCATATCCGGGGCACGAAAAAAAGGGAAATTTCCCGGCAGGGTCGTAATTTAATTTTATCATTTTTTCTGCTCTAGATGACCCCAAACCCCCCCTTCACCCTTTAATGGCGGAATTTAGTTTTGACCCCCGGCTTTTTTACTAAATATAAAAAGGGAGTACAAATCCCGTACTTTTTGTTTTTCTTCCCCCAGCCTGTTGTCAGTCCCAAAAAAAGTTTGTATCTCGTTTTGCTGACTAATTGCCCCGATTACTAAGTTTTTCTACAGTTTTGTTTTCCACAAACGGGATTTAAAAGAGGCTATGCGGTAAAATGTTGAATTTCCCAAAAACGTTCATTTTTTGTATTCCCCAATTTTTCCCCGGGGAAATCTATCATCACCACATCAAGGCCCGTAGGTGTTGTGTTTGCTTTTCCCGGGGGAACAAACAGGGTTATCCACAGAGCAGAAAAAAAAACTGTTTAATTGCAAATGATTGGGCAAAGCCCTTTAGTGGCGCCCTTTCCCACCAAGTTTTCTCATTGGCGTTGTGCCAAAAAAAGAAAAATAGGCATACTGTCAGCTTGAAAAACCCAAACTGAAGTTTAGAAATCGCAAAATTTTATTTAAAATAAAAAAAAATCTTTTGTACAAATAAAACTGTGCACCAAATATTTTTTGCAATGTTTTATTTTTTACGCCTACTGACTTTTTAAAGTAAAAATTTTAAAAAAAATGAAGACATTTTTTTTCTATCAAATTTTCTGGAAAATTTTTTTTGTTTTTTTTTATCTTTTTAAAAAAAAAAATTTTAAATTTTTCTTTGTTTCCCTTTTTGTATGCAAGGTTCAAAATAAAGGGAAACTTTCTTCGGCAAAATTTTAAGGGGAAAGCCTTTAAATTTTAATAATTAGGAGTTTTTTTCATGTCTGCCATGAAACCCCTCTCAGACAAATAGAATAGATTTACAAAAGAGCGGGGAGGGGAAAAGATGAGAAAAGAGAGAGAGAGAGGGCCCCAAAATTTTTCCGAGCAAAGACAATTTTTTTTTCTTCTTTTTTTTGCTGGGGTGGAGACTAACATATGACTTAAAAGAAAATTTCTTTTTTAAAAACCAAAGGGAAAAAGCTTTTGTATTTTTAAACCTCACATTCCCCCTATAAACAAAGGGTTTTTTTTATTAAACCCCCCCCCCCCCCCCCCCTTTTTCTTTTTTTTTAAAGGTGCCTATAGTGTTTAAAATTTTTCCTTTGGGTTTTTTGTATTTGGAAATAGGTTTTTTACCGTCACAAAAAAATAATCAGCAACATATCTGGAAACATTGTTCGTTATTTCCAAAATCATAAACTTTGGAATCCTTTATGATTTGAATGCTTTTATTATATATATTGTTTCTGAGTATGCTGAATTGTTAATATATGGATAAAACATTTTGTCATTTCTGAATGGACAGGCCAATTGCATTGTATTGTATTGTATTTTCGGCAGATTTCTGTGCATGAAATTTGGGATGCTTTCCCCAAGGGAAAGCATGTTTCTACAAGAATGACTTGACTTATGCCTCTGGATTCCCTGGGAAACATCGGGCCGCAGCAACACCCCTCCCTCCAACGAACTCGGCTCTAGGAGATCCTCTTCAGCTCGGCCCATGTCATTCCGGCTGCCTTTGTCTCTGCGTCAACCCTTTCTCTACAAGAATAGTGCTGTCCATTTTCGACTTGTTTACTATGTATATTTAGTTCCCACGAGAGAAGCAGAATTTTTCTCACGGAGCTATAGGTTATTTAACATACATTAATGTGTAAAGCACATGTGGTATGTACTAAGAGGCGTTACTCACATAATATTGATGTGGAACGTCAAGGGAAGGATTATGTAATAAACAGTTGCCTGTTCATGCTGCATAAACGCATGTTTAATTGGACACAGTAATTACCACACGTGGGACCTCAGTTTATTGACACAACCAGAAGACTAGCTCCCAAAACACTCCTCTAGGTCTAATGGATGGCTGGGTGGGGATGGGGTGGGGGAGAAGTTGATAGGGGCTCGAACCCCGATTTCTCACTGTCTAGGTGTGTAGTTCTTTAATTTAACGTCTTTTCACATTACGTGATATTAGACAAGTTTGTGTGTGTGTGTGTGTGTGTGTGTGTGTGTGGTGTGTGTGTGTGTGTGTGTGTGTGTTTGTGTGTTTGTATGTTTGTGTGAGTGTGTGTGCACGTGTGTGTATGTGAGTGGGTGTGTATATGTGTTTGTGTGTGTATATGAGAGAGAGAGAGAACATACATGGGTGTAGATGTGTGTACATATTTGTGTATAGAGTGTGAGTGTGCGGGCGCACGTGTGTGTGTGTGTGTGTGTGTGGTGTGTGTGTGTGTGTGTGTGTGTGACCTCTAGATCACTCATCTACCTAAAACACCAAAATTATGAACAGTTTTAGAAGCAGGAATGTCAGATTCAATCAACTGGATGGTTTGTGGGAGCAACACAGAGTTCAGCAGATGTTTGGATTTTATCTGTTTCACTTAAAAGATCTCGCCAGTTGTTTTAATGCCAGTGGAAAACAACAACAACAACCCAACCAACAACAACAACAAAATCAGCATGCACCTCTATTTTCACAAGTGCATTAGGTTGTATAGTTGTTAAGATCTGTTTTAAAAAGAAAACACCACCACCACCACAGCAAACACACACACAAAGGTGTTAAGCAGGCGTGGTGCAGAATAAAAGAAATAATACAGCATTCATGTAGAGATGCGAATGCAGAATTAAAAGCAATGTGAAAGCAGCTGTTAAGTTTCTTTTATTGACTATATAAAGTTTCTCCAAACGAAAGATGGGCCTAAATTATTTAAAACTTGTTTTTGTTTGTTGAAGATCTGTTCGACAGTGCTTCGACCTGGTCTGAATCCTGCCTGTTCTTCTGATAGGATTTCTTCTGCTTGTGGTTTCAGTCTGTTCAAGGCAATGCGTAGCATAACTTTGCTTGGATGGCTTATCAGACTGATTGTTCTGTAATTTTGGCACTTCTTCAGGTCCCCCTTCTTTGGAAGTGGAACTATGATGGATTGGGTCCACTGTTCAGGCCACTCTTTGCTGGTCCAGATGCGTTGGCAGATGATTGTTAATGCCTTGATAATCTCTGGGCCTCCGTTCTTGATGAGCTCAGCCGGGATGTTGTCAATCCCTGGTGACTTGCTTCCTTTCAGGGATCTTACTGCTTCTTCTACCTCTTCCTCCAGCACCTGTGTGCTTTCAGGATCTGATGGTCTGGGATCTTGCTCGTGAAGTTTGTTCGGATCAGCCTTCAGCTTGTAGTTGTACAGGTCTCTGCAATATTCTGTCCATCTCTTCATGATAGTGGCGCTCTCTGTAAGGACTGACCCCTCTTTGTCTTCAATAACGAGGTCTTTGGCTGCTGGACTTGGTTAGTACCTTGATGGTCTGGTACGCCTCTTTGCTGTCTCCTTTCGCCATTGCCTTCTCAACCTTGGAGCATTGTTCTGACATCCAGTTCCCCATGGCCTCAGTCATCTTCTTCTTGATTGACCTGTTGACTGTTCTATACTCTTCGGCCGTTTCTGGGTTTTTGTTCTTCACTGGCTTTAGCTCCCTACGTTGGTCGCACAGGTCCAGGATATCGTTGGTAACCCACGGTTGGTTCTTTTTCCTCTCTTTCCCAAGGATCTCCAGCGCTGTCTCCTGAATGGTCTTGCTGAAGGTCTCAGTGAGGTTGTTGATGTCATCTTGGAGGAAATTCAATGCTGCAAATCTGCCACCTATCTCAGCTTTAAAGATTTCAGCGACTTCGGGGTCCTTCAGCTTCTCCATGTTGAACCGCAAACGGGGATTTCTCTTCTGGTTCTTGGTCTTCAGCTTGATCTGTAGGGTCATGAGTACCATGTCGTGGTCACTACCAATATCAGCGCCAGGGAAACTTCTTGTCTGGGCTTTGTTGATGCTCGACTTAAATCGTTTGGGGGCCAAGATGTAGTCAATCTGGTTATGTGTCTTTCCATTTGGTGAGTGCCACGTCGTTCTTCTTTATGTCTTGTGGGGGTATAAGGTGTTGGCGACAGTAAGATTGTGGCTGCTTGCGAATTCCAAAAGTCTGAGACCTCTATCATTAGTTTCATCCACGCCAAAACGGCCTACTGTCCCTGGCCATTGGTCATAAGCGTCAGGTCCGATCTTGGCATTCCAGTCGCCCTGGATCACGAGAAAGTCCAGAATGCTCATAGAGAAGCATCTCCAACATCAGCTACAGCTCTACCACAACTTCATTGACTTCAAGAAGGCCTTCGATCGAGTGTGGCAAGAAGCTCTGTGGCAAGTCATGAGAGACTATAGCTTCGACGAGGACCTGATTCAAGTCATCCAGGCGCTGTATGACAGCTCCCACAGTGCAGTCCTCATGGGTGGAGAAATCGGGGAGTTCTTCCGACTTCAGTTGGAGTTCGACAAGGCTGCCCGCTATCCCCCGTTCTTTTCAACGTGTTCCTGGAGAACATCATGCAGGAGGCCCTCCTTGACTTCAAGACCACAATCACAATAGGAGGAAGGCCAGTCTGCAATCTTCGATTCGCAGACGATATTGATCTCATGGCCGCAGTGAAGAAGAACTCCAGGATCTCACCACCAACTGGAAACATCAGCCAATGCCCACAGTATGGAGATCAGCACGGAAAAGAGCAAGATCCTAGTGAACAGTACCACACCGACCACTCCCACCAGCATCAAGATGAGTGGCGAGACACTAGAGGAGGTGGAAACTTTCAAGTACCTTGGAGCAGTCATCACCAAAGAAGGCACGAGCACACAAGAGGTGAAGATCAGACTTGCTGTGGCACTCTCCTCCATGACTAAGCTGGCGAAAGTGTGGAGAAAACCACATCAGAACCCACACTAAGGTCAGACTCTACAAGGCACTCGTCACATCCATTGCCTTGTACAGCTGTGAAGCATGGACACTTACTGCCGATTTAGAACGTCGCATTCAAGCCTTTGAGATGAAGTGCCTCAGGCGGATCCTGAACATCACCTACAGAGACCGCAAAACCAATGACTAAACGTCTGGCAGCAGATCGAGGCACTGGCTGGCAAACAAGAACCATTGCTAGATACAGTCAAACGGAGGAAACTGAAGTGGTTTGGCCACACAACAAGGCATAACAGCCTGTCAAAGACAGTCCTGCAGGGAATGGTGGAAGGAGCAAGGAGGCAGGGACGACCACGCAAAAGCTGGATATCCAACATCAAGGAGTGGACCGGCCTCACTGTACCAAGCCTCCTGAAAGCAGCCCAGGACAGAACCATTTGGCGGTCCACTTGCAGCGTCCGTGCGGGTACCCCAACGGTCGTCCCGACCAAGGGATGAGTGAAGAGTGAAGTTTTGTTTGTTTGTTTAGAACGAGAGACCAAAACCAAACAAATCCGTTTTTATTCCAAGCGTCCGGAAGTACATAAATCGAGTTTACCCATTATAATCTCAGAATGCGATTACTAAACTGAAAAGTAAAAAAATAAACAATTTCTGCTTACATTTTGCATTCTAATGATTTTTAATTGAAAACTGTTAAAAGACACTTATGTTTTATATTTGAATCATCATGCAACCTATAGTACTCGTAAAATTTTGTTTATGTACGATTGAGACTACTAGACTATTTTTATATTAAAGTTGTCACTTCCTGTCGGGCATTCGTACAGAGCAACCCAGGGTCACCTTTCCTGCATCTGTAAACTTCGTCTCATCTAAAAAATCAAAGATGCCGATGAAAGGTCTAACTGCATCCAGCTTGAAGGGCCATCCTTCAGTAAGTACCGTGATTTTTTTTTTCCTGTTTAAAGCGTTGGGAAAAAACTTGATCTCGGGAAAAGTAAACAGGGTAGTCCCAATTGTGTCACTTTTATTTGGCAGGTCACTTGTGATTGTTGGCAGTGACGATTTTGAGTTTTGACATTTTAATGTTCAGATTTTGCGTCTTAATTTACCTCTCTGAATACAGTAAATCTGCTGTCGATTTAAAAATAAAATTTAATGAATAGGAAATGGAAGAGAGGGTGTGGGTTTTTTCCCCTTGGAGGACGAAGTGCACAGTGTAGAGCCTCGGACGCGTGGTATCTGAGCCATGTGGGCCACTTGGTCGGGTTCGAATCTCCTTTGGTGTGTCTGTTCAAAGGGATTTTCCCTGGAGTTAACGTCTGTACTGACTTTACTGCTGTAAAAATCCTTTGGAGGGAGAGACTATGAGCCGAA
>CM054162.1:12073100-12103100 GCA_028751875.1 Rapana venosa
GGGCCAGCATATTGAGGGCGGCGCCATCTCCTCTCCCTTGCTGCTTTACCTTCCCCTGACCCTAAAGAGACAGGAACCATTTACAGCTGGGTGAAACTGGGGGACTGCACTGAAGCAAGGCACGAAAAAGTCACAGCAGTGCTTATTCCATTATCCTCGAAATAGAATAATAAATAAATAAAATACCACAGAACAACACAATAAAATGCAGCACAATAAAAAGGTGTCCCACAACCTATGTGGTCATAGGGGAGCGAGGCGTCAGAGACCTCAGCTTCTCCAGGGGCCAGCATATTGAGGGCGGCGCCCATCTCCTCTCCCTTGCTGCTTTACCTTCCCTGACCCTAAAGAGACAGGAACCCATTTACAGCTGGGTGAACTGGGGGACTGCACTGAAGCCAAGGCACGCAAATGGTCACCCATGCAAGTGGTAACCACGCTCGATGCTGCTTAACCTTAGCTGGTGGAAAGCGAGTGCTCCGACCACTGAGCTATCCCATCCCCGCAACACAATACACCACCACAATACAATATTTTTAATTTCATTTTACCACTTTAAGTCACGAGATTTATCTGCGTGAAATTTGGGCTGCTCTCCCTGGGCAGAGTGCGTCACCACAAAAGCAGTGCCACCCTTTTTTTTGTTGGCCTGTCTGCAGCTGTATTTGTTTCCCTATCAGAGTGGCTTTTTTCTAGGAATTTTGCCAGGGACAACTCTCTTGCTGTGGGTTCTTTTATGTGCGCTGAATAGTTTTGTGTAACACACAGGACCTCGGTTTATCATCTCATCCAAAAGACTAGCGCCCAGACCACCACTCATGGTCTAATGGATGGGGGAAAAGTTTTGGGGCCCAAACGGGATTTGAACCACCGCACACTTCCGACCTGGACTTTTTCGCTTTCTAGACAGGCGCGTTACCTCTAGACCACCGATCCTCTCATAACACCACAGCACAACAGAAAAGAAGCTCATCTCACCACAGTGGCGATGTTGTTGATCTTCTGCCTCTCCAGCACGGTGAACTGTTTGCCGATGGAGTCGACGGTGACTGGCGTCTGGTACTGCGGTGACGGCCACTGGTGATTGGGTTTCACCAGACACACCTCCGCCGACGACACCACGAAAGCGATTGGATATTGAGGGTTATGACCTGTCCACAACAACAACAACAAAGTATATCATCATCATCATCATAATACTCTCATTATTTTATCATAATTGTTGTTGTCGGTAGTGGTGATAGTGTTACTGTTATTATCATTATCATCACTGTCTTCATCATCATGACAAAGATCAAATGGGAAGACAGGATCATGAATAAAGAACTATGGAGAATGTGCAAAGTTGATGACCTGAAGTCTGTAGCTAGTACCAATAGACTGCGCTGGTTTGAGCACATTCAACAGAAAGCAGACCACCACATCATAAAAAGAGCAATGAACTTTGTAGTGGATGGAAAGAGACCAAAGGGAAGACCTAGCAAGACCTTGGCTGCCTGTATTGCAGTTGATCTTAGAGAAAGGGGCATAAATAAGGAGGAAGCTCAAAACAGAGAGAGATGGACAAGGCTCATCAATGTCAAACCTCCCCTGGGAGAAACATGACAAAAAAAGGAAGAAGATGAAGAACTGTCTTCATCATATCATGAATATCATCATTATCATTATTATTACTACTATCACCCATATCATTTTCATTATTTCTATCCTATACAAGTAAAAGCCAGTGTCTTTCAGCAACTTCCGAAAAAGGAGAAAGCAGTTGTAAAGCCTTTTCACCCCTAGCGCCACAATCCAAGAGAAGACAACCCACCTCTGGCAATGCAGCCCAGGCTGTACAGCAGCAGCAAGGACTGCTGGGTATTCTTTCCCTTGTTCAGAACGTCAGCCGACAGCGCATCCAACGTTTCCTGGTCCGCGCCTTCGTTGAAAACAACGGTCGATGGGATTCCCGTCTCCTGGCTGTACGTCTGCAGTTGCTCTGTTTATAGAGGAAAGTGAATTAGCAATCCATCCGATCATGCTGTTTATAGCCACACTGAGGACAGAGGCCGTCAGGGGTGTCACCTTGTCAATAGTTCAGATTAAAACTGTGTAGCGCGATTCACACCAAGATTAACACACTCAACAACAGTTGGCTGTCGCTCTTTCTCTTGTTCCTGGTCCATTCATCTGGAACGACCTCCCTCTCTCCCTCCGCCAAAAGCCTTCTTATGACGCTTTTAAATCCGGCCTCAAGACCCATTTATTTCAAAGCTAAGATTCTCCCCTCTTGTTCCATTTCATTTTTGTCCCTGCCCTCAACAGCCAAAACCCCATCACCCTGCCAGAGAGTAATCCTTTGTGTGTGTGTGTGTGTGTGTGTGTGCATGTGTGCGAGCATGTGTGTATACATTTGAACTTGTAAAAAAAAAAAAATCCTACAAATTGGAATTGGTTTCATGTGAATGAGTAGGATGAATGAAAGCGCTTTGATTTGTTTTGTTGCAAGATATAGCGCTATATAAATTCCATGTATTGTTATTATTATTATCATTATTAACAAGAAAATGAAAGACATTTTGGAGTCACAAATATCAGAATAAAAACAACAAACAAAAGGACGGTTTCCTTTTCTTCAGTGACTCTATGGTTTTACTCTCTGACTTTTTCTTCGTCTGTTTCTCGGCTAAAGCTCCAAAGTTCACCAACAGTGAGATTTCGCATATGCAAACATTCTATGGGGACGGGATAGCTCAGTGGTCGGAGCACTCGCTTTCCCCCAGCCAAGTTAAGCAGCGTCGAGCGTGGTTACCACTTGGATGGGTGACCGTTTGCGCGCCTTGGCTTCAGTACAGTTCCCCCAGTTCACCCAGCTGTAAATGGGTACCTGTCCTCTTTAGGGTCAGGGAAGGTAAAGCAGCAAGGGAGAGGAGATGGGCGCCGCCCTCAATACGCTGGCCCTAGAAAAGTGAGGTCTCTGACGCCTCGCTCCCCTACGACCTTATAGGTTATGGGACACCTTTACCTTTACACATTCCCCCCCCCCCCCCCCACCAAAAAAAAATCATTTAGGTAGCCACATTGACTTCAGGGATGGTGTCTAAACACGACACCTGTGTGTGAGCGTTTTCGAAATTTTACAACCTGTTCCTACCTGCACAAAATGGCCTACTCTTCCGAAAGGCAGAACAGGTTTTCAACACACACACGCAAGATGTTCTGCATGCGTTTGCACGCAGGGCCTCGGTTTCTAGCCTCATCCGAAAGGACTGGCTCAACATTTCAGAGCCTGTCAACATGTCACTGTAGCAGAGCACGGCACTTCGCTGACATCAATAACTGACACAGCTTTTGGCCTGGGCTGAAGTCAAAGACTGGACCGCCCAACCCCTGCAACACCTTCTACTAGCCACACAGGATCGTGAAGCATGGAAAAAGATCTCTGTTGCGTCTTCTCTCATGTCCCCCTACCCTTTGGGACATGGGACTGAGTGAGTGAGTGAGTGAAGTGGAATTTACTCACACAAAATCCACCAGATAAAAGACACACAGGCACCAGTGTTGAAACAGACATAAATGCCTAACTACCAACAAGTAAACCACGAGGTTTTCTATTCGATTCCCAGCCTCGCCCTTTTATCCCAGTTTGACAAAAGTAATGAACTAAATGTCAAAGTCTTTCGGATGAGACTACAAACCAAGGTACCATGTGCAAACACACAGAGAAAATCTTGTGCACGAAAGTTAAAAACCCGTTCCACCTTTCAGAAGAGTAGGCCATTATGTGCCCATAGGAACGGATGACAACAACCTCCCCCAAAACAAAACAAACCCATGCACACAGGTGTCATGTTTAGACACCATCCCTGAAGTTGGAATGTGGCTACCTATATGGTGGCTGGGAAGGGGTGGGGTGGGGGGTTGGTTGTCTACCCAAAATTTCACCGTTGGTGAAACTCAAAAGAGTTCTAGCCAAAGAACACACACACGTGCACACACACACACAAGCACACACACACACTCATAAACACACACACACAAACACGCACACTCATAAACTTTGAGCGCTTTGATTTGTTGCTTTACAAGATTCAGCGCTATATAAAATTCCATACATTATTATTATTATTATAAACACACACATGTACGCACAAACACACGCACACACACAAACAAAAATACACACAAACACATACACATGATGCACACACACACTCACACACCTATACACTCATACACACACACAAATACACACACACAAACACACTCACACGTACCCACCTACACACCCACACAAACACAAACCACACCCACCCCCCCCCAACCCACGACACACACACATAAATCAACACACACACACACAACACACACACAAACATCACTCTCACCTCTCAACAGCTCGGCAAAGGCGCCCACCCTGCCCCCGTCCCTCATCACCAGGGTGTAGGACGAGCAGTCCGTCACGTACTCCAACCGCAGCGTCTGCCGGCCAAGCCCCACGTCCACTCGCTTCAGCTCCGCGTGCGGCTGTGCCTCCATCAGCGTCAGCCCTTCCGTCAGCTCCACGCTGAAAGACAGTGTCATTTCGTCCAGGCCAACCCGACCCTGTCTTGTCGTCTGCGCAAGGGAGCCCACTCTCTCTCGCACGCCCGTTTCTTGTTCTTCGCCACGCCCTTAGTCTTCTTACCTCCCATCGCCTTTCTTTCTTGTCTTGAGAGAGTGTGTGTGCGGGGGGTTGAGTACAGGGGTGGGAGGGTTGGTTGGGTGGGTGGGTGGGGCCATGACGAATGAAAAAGCAAAGCAGACGCAACAAAAAGCGATTAGTGAACGAAAGGAAAAAGCAGCAGAGTGTGTGTGTGTGTATACACACGCGAAATGGTCGCACAAAATGCAGCAGTTACAGGGAAACATTCAAGAGAACAAAGCAAAATAAAAACATGTCCAATGCAAAACAAACAAAAAAAGTGCGTAGGATATGACTGATATGAAAGCAAAAAAAACCAAAACCATTTTCTACACGAAACACAGCAAGATAACAAATGACTTGACTTCAATCAGCAAAATAATAATAATAATAATATAAAAAAAGATGATATTTAACAATTATGGATAAATAACAAATAATAACAATTTTAAAAAAGACTTCAGAAAATGAATGAATAAAAAGGAAGAAATAAGCGTAGAAAATACAGAGCAAAAATACAAATAAATAAAAAAAAGTATATTGCCAAGTAAGCAACAACAAAAGAGTGAGCTACAACACAATGAGAGATTAATGACAATGAACTGAAGGGGTCCATAATGACTTTTGAGAGCAGCACCTTAGAAGCACACATACTCCCTCCCCATCTAAACACACACCACATACACGCACACGTACATGCATACACAACACACACTCTCTCTCTGTCTCTCCCCTGGCATCTCCAGTGTGATATAGAGGATGTACACACACACACACACACGCACATACACACAATTGCGCACACACACACACGCATGCACACAGACACACACACACATGCCCATACAACACACACACTCTCATTTTCTCTCTGTGTGCATCTTTGTCTCTCTCCTGGCATCTCCAGTGTGATATAGAGGATGTACACACACACACACACACACACACACACACACGCACGCACACACACACACGCACACACAAATGCGCACACACGCACACACATACACATACATGCCCACACAACACACACACTCATTTTCTCTCTCTCTGCGTCTTTGTCTCTCTCCTGGCATCTTCAGCATTGATATAGAGTATGTACACACACACACACACATATACACACACACACACACACACACTCTCTCTCATCTGGGCTGTTGTAAATTTTGTTTTTTCTCGTCACAGTTGAAAATGTGTTTGTGCCCAGTCCCCTCCTCACTGTCCCCTTGTGAATGGGCTTGAAAGCTTACCACAATAAACCATTGTCAATGTCATTCTCTCCCTCACTCACACACACTGTCGTCTCTCTCTGTCTGTCTGTCTCTCTTTCTCTGTCTCTCTTTTTCTGTCTCTCTCTCTCTGTCTGTTTCTCTTTCTCTGTGTGTGTGTGTGTGTGTGTGCGTGTGTGTGCGTGTGTGTCTCACTCTCTCTCTCTCATCTCTGTCTCTCTCACTATCTCTGTCTCTCTCACTATCTGTCTCTCTCTCACTATCTCTGTCTCTCTCTCTCTCCCTCTCTCTCTATCTCTGTTTCTCTCTCACTATCTCTGTCTCTCTCTCACACTATCTCTGTCTCTCTCTCACTATCTCTGTCTCTCTCTGTCTCTCCCTCTCTCTCACTATCTCTGTCTCTCTTTATCACTATCTCTGTCTCTCTCTCACTATCTCTATCTCTCCCTCTCACTGTCTCTCTCTCACTATCTCTGTCTCTCTTTCTCACTATCTCTTTCACTATCTCTGTCTCTCTCTCACTATCTCTGTCTCTCCCTCTCTCTCACTATCTGTCTCTCTCTCACTATCTGTCTCTCTCTCACCATCTCTGTCTCTCTCTCACTATCTCTGTCTCTCTCTCACTATCTGTCTCTCTCTCACTATCTCTCTCTCATCTCTCACTATCTCTGTCTCTCTCTCTCTCACTATCTCTGTCTCTCTCTCTCTCTCACTATCTCTCCCTCTCCCTCACTATCTCTGTTTCTCTCTCACTATCTCTGTCTCTCTCTCTCTCACTATCTCTGTTTCTCTCTCACTATCTGTCTCTCTCTCTCACTATCTGTCTCACTATCTCTGTCTCTCTCTCACTATGTCTCTCTCTCTCACTATCTCTGTCTCTCTCTCTCTCTCACTATCTCTGTCTCTCTCTCTCTCACTCACTATCTCTGTCCTCTCACTATCTCTGTCTCTCTCTCACTATCTCTCTCTCACTATCTCTCTCTCACTATCTCTGTCTCTCTCTCTCACTATCTCTGTCTCTCTCTCTCACTATCTCTGTCTCTCTCTCACTCTGTCTCTCTCTCACTATCTCTGTCTCTCTCTCACTATCTCTCTCTCTCTCTCTCACTATCTCTGCCTCTCTCTCACTATCTCTGTCTCTCTCTCACTATCTCTGTCTCTACCTCTCTGTCTCTCCCTCACTCTGTCTCTCCCTCTCTCTCTCTCTCACTGCTCTCTCTCTCCACTCTGTCCTCTCTCTCACTATCTCTATCTCTCCCTCTCTCTCTCTCTGTGACTCTCACCTGGTATCTTCAGTGTTGATACGGAGGATGTACAGTTTCAGGTTGGTGACGGCCACCAGCGCTTCGTATTCCTCCCACATCATGTACTGACACACAGACGTCTGCAACATAACCAACTTCCACATGACAACAAAAACAACAACGACAATAACAACAACAACAATAACAACAACAATAACAACAATGACAACAACAATAACAACAAAAACTAAATCCTCATCTAACTGTTAGTGTCACCACCACTTGCCATCAAGTAATGATAACCATAAAAAAAAAAGGTTTTTACCCCTTACCGCCCTCCCCCCCCCTCCCAAAAAAAAACAACCCACCCAAACCCATAATGCTTCTGCTCCACCCCCCACCCCCCTCTCCCTCACAAACAAAAATCAAAAACGAAACACATTCATCTCCACAAATAGCAAGAAAACAGAAAACAAACAAAAACACAAAGAAAAAGAAAAAAGAAAACCTAACATTTTGATTTTTTTTCTCCACTGGAAGTTCTAAACTAAGTTCGTACATGATCATTCATTCTAAGGGCATGGCATGAATACTTTTGAACAACACAACAAAAAAACAAAACCATTTCAACCACACTCACCATCACCTGATTTACACGCAATACCAGCTCTCACACCTACCCCAGTCACTGAGTCAGCCAAAAAACATCAACCAAACCAATTAAACCAAACAAATCATAAAATACCCCCATCCAACCAAACACCCCTACCCCTGCCATCACACTGAAAAAAAACCCATCTGCAATGCTACCTTTGTTCTGTAGCTCTATAGTAGTATCTTCTTTCATGGTATAACTTTTGGAGGGGGAAGATCTTCTTTCATGGTATAACTTTTGGAGGGGGAAGGGGGGGGGGGAGGAACCCAGTAAAATCGAGATCGGAGAGGAAATTGCAATGGTAGAAACAACGCACCTCCTTGTCCTTTCAAATCTGTTGCGGAGACTCATTTGTATGCTACAAGACTGTTCTCCAAAGTTTGTACTTTTGGTCTAATACAGAGATTAAAATGATCCTGAACTTTTTTTTTAAATGACTAAAAAAAAAAAAAAATAGGCACACAAACATAAGACAATAAACTAACAAGAAAATAAACACACACACATACCGACACACATGCACAAACGCACACACATACTCACACATACACACACACTCACACACATGCGCACCTCACACTCTTTTGTCTAATATCACTTAATGTAAAAAGAAGAAACACACACACAATCATCACTTAATGTGAAAAGACATTAAAGACAAAACACGCACACACTAAAGCACATAAGAGCAAGAGACTTGAAGTATGATTTTTTTTTTAAAATGACAAAGAATCAACAGACAGAAGATGTAAAAAATAAAAAAAAAAAAAATAAAAGAGAAAAGTTGCGCCAATGAAGACAGACATGCGAAACCACATCCACAAAAAAACTTACAAAAAGCAACCTCCCCTCCCCCCACTCTACCCCCATCCACCCCCAAAAAAGCAACAACAAAACCAAACCATTAACCTTCTCACCCCTCTCCCTTCCCCCAAAACAAAACGAAACAACACCCCCATCCAAACAAAAAGCAACAACAAAATTAAAACAGACCCATTAACTCCTCTCCCTCTGCCCCCCCCAAAAAACCCCAAAACACCTCCCCTCCTCCCCAAAAACCCCAAAGCAACAACAAAAACCAAACTGTCCCATCCCCCCTCCCCCCCGAACTCCCCCCCACCCCAACCACCTTTACCTTCACTTTAAACTTGAACTCCTCACTGTTGTCAAACACGGTCATCATGAGGTACAGAGCCAGGCGATGATCCAGATGTTTGAAATCGTAACCGTCATTCCCGCCCATGATGTCGTCATCGTCATCGTCGTAGCCACCACCTCCCTCTTTCTCTTCCCCCTTCCCTCCATCCCCCCCCACCTTGTCGCTGACGAGAGAGGGGGCAGCAGTGCTGTCTTCGAAGATGGAGTTGCTGCTATCTCCCTGTGGTGAAGAACAAAATTACGGTGTGACGTGGTAAAGGTAAAGGAAACGGTGTCCCATAACCTATAAGGTCGTAGGGGAGTGAGGCATCAGAGACCTCAGCTTCTCTAGGGGCCAGCATATTGAGGGCGGCGCCCATCTCCTCTCCCTCGCTGCTTTACCTTCCCTGACCCTAAAGAGGACAGGTACCCATTTACAGCTGGGGGACTGTACTGAAGCCAAGGTGTGAAAAGTCACCCATCCAAGTGGTAACCACGCTCGATGTTGCTTAACTTGGCTGGGGGAAAGCGAGTGCTCTGACCACTGAGCTATCCTGTTCTCTGTGATGTGGTCATTTTCTTTATGTCTCTTCACAAAAAGTGATATTAGAGAAGGTGTTGAGTGCATGAGTACATGTATGTGTGAGTGTTTATATGCATGTATGTAAATGTTGAAAGTACATGCGCTCAAGCACATATTTGTACCAATGTCTATGAATATTAAATGTGAGTATACTGGTGTGTGTGAGTGAGTGAGTGAGTGAGTGAGTGTGTGAGTGAGTGAGTGTTGTTGTGTGTGTGTGTGTGTGTGTGTGTGTGTGTGAGTGAGTGAGTGTGTGTGTGAGTGAGTGAGTGTGTGTGTGTTAGTGTGTGTTAGTGTGTGTGTGTGTGTGTGTGTGTGTGTGTGTGTGTGTGTGTGTGTGTGTGTGGTGTGTGTTGTGTGAGTGAGTGTGTGTGTGTGGTGTCTGTGTGTTTCAATGAAATATCTACATGCTCAGGCAAATCTTATACTGCTAAGATAAGGTGGTGAGGGCAATATGGCAATACGTTGTGATGTGTTATACTATGCTATGTCATGGTATATAATACTGTCAATCTCATTTCATTTCATCTCACCTCATATGCTATATAATATTCCTTTACTGTTTCTACTTATAACAGCAATAACATTTTCTTAATCTTTCATACAGTTCGTGGTATTTCTGATTTATCCATTTACGTATATTTGTTAAACATATGCAGCACATGATTAAAGAAAGCTGACTGATGATTTTTTTTGCTTATGAACGAAAACAAAGAGATATATCTTACAGCCAGTGACTCTTCAACAAGTAACTAAAGAAAATAGGCAACAGAAGGAATACCTCCTACAGTTAACAGGTCCCAACTTGGTTCACATATCATATATTCTAAATTATAATGATACACAAAGTAGCGACAACAACAACAAGGTAATAAGACAACAAGTGAGAATCAGTAAACATGTGCTATAATTATAACCCCAAAATAAAAGACAACTTTAACAGTGTTCTTATAGGACCAGTATTTATATGCTGCAAATTTAAGATTTTTTACATGTTTTGAGATTCACAAGTTGAAGATTTATGGATACAATTGAAGGTTACTTTACCATATAAATTTAGGATTCAAACATCTGATACAAGTTTAAAGGAAATTGTAAAGGTGTCCTATAACCTGTATACAGTATGTGTGGTCATAGGGGAGTGAGGCGTCAGAGACCTCAGCTTCTCAAGGGGCCAGCATATTGAGGGCGGCGCCCATCTCCTCTCCCTCGCTGCTTTACCTTTCCTGACCCTAAAGAGGCAGGTACCCATTTACAGCTGAGTGAACTGGGGGACTATACTGAAGCCAAGGAATGCAAATGGTCACCCATCCAAGTGGTAACCATGCTCGATGCTGCTTAATCTTAGCTGGGGAAAGCGAGTGCTCTGACCACTGAGCTATCCTGTCCTCTGATACAAGTTTAGGATCTTGGTATGAAAACTGTGTGCACATGTATACTTATGAATGCATGCATGCACACAGCCATATATAACCATGGTAGATATAGCTAGTAAAAAAATATTCACACTATATAATCTCAGTAGACACATATTCACACAATATTTTTTTCTGACAGTTTGCATTCCATACATGTTAGCAAATGTTAATGTTATTTAACATTTTTTCCCATTCAAAATAATTGTCATATAAATCAATCAAATAGTCAAAATAAATAATGCATGATTTTTCCATCACATAATCTTATTATTGTAATATTTTATTTAAAACAGAACAAGCCACAGCATATAATGTAAACTAAACACTACTACTAAAACAGTCAATAAATACTGTATGAATTTTCCATCACACATAGTGCTCATTTTCATTTTATTTTCTTAATTCAGAGTAAAGCACAGTAAGGATGATTAGTAATTGCAAAACAAGAATACGAGTTCAATGACAAATCAGACAACACAGTAAATATGTTAATCAAAGCAAGGAAAAAGTAGGTGCAGAAGAAAAAGGCAGGAGAAAAAGCCAAAGCACCTCACACAGTATTTCAAGCCACAACACTTCTGCCACAAATGATCAAAACAAAAAGCAAGAAGCACCAAAAATCATACATGTTCATTTTGGGTCTTTAGATACAAAACAAAGCAGCACCAAAAAATTTGTCTATTTGGGTCTATGTCTGAGATCTTTATTCCTTGTCTCAGCATTAACCTTTTCCCTACTGGTAACCCGCTATAGGGTAACCAACCCTCTACTAACCCTTCCCTCTGTATATCACCCACTACTGGGTTACGGTAGCATACAAATGTGCACAGTGCACGTGTGCTGGGAAAGAGGGGTTCTCTCCCTTAACGTAGGGATACTGTTAAAACAGGTTTGTTCAGGAAAGAGAAAAAAACCCAACTAAATAACTGAGCAACATATCTTAGACAAATTTTTACTTCAAAGATTTCACATTCATTTTTCGATGGGACTTCTGATCAGACATGAAAGCATAGGACAAAGATGTAAAAAAAAAAAAAAAAATTTTAAGAAAAATGATAACAACAGAAATGTTGTTTGTTCATTCAAAACTGAATTTAACAGGGCTTTTTCACTGATGGTAACATTAGATTAGGGACAGACAGGATCTCTGCCTAACAAAAGTTCAAGTTATCTTACTTGCCAGCTACTGAACTAGCATATCTACAGGATAGCGACAGGCAGCACAGGAAAACATATGGGAAACATTATGTACCTCTCGTTTGATGGAATACTTCTTCTTTTCTTTTTTGTCAAACATTCAGACAGCAAGTATTGTTGTCTGTTATATGAGCAAAAATGTGTCACGTTGCTGTTAAGTGCCTGACAAGTCAGGCCCAGCGCATCCAACTTTGGTATACGAGAAAATTGTTAACTTAGAAGTCTTTCTTGAAAAAAGGCAGGAGAATGGACCAAGAAGGCAGAAAATAAACATGAAGGAGGGGACAGGTCAAACAGGAACAAGGCATAAACAAAGAGAGTGATAGAAAAGAGGAAATTTTAAACTATGTTTTTTTTAAAACATCAATCCAGTGGTCCTTATCCCTCTCTTTTTTTGTATAGTTCTTTTTTTTCTGAAGGGGAGGGGGGATACTTTTCAACTGAAATGCGTAATAAGGAATGGGGTATTCACAAGACATTTTCAGATTTTTCTGATGGAGAATCGTGTTTCTTTCCCTACCTGAAAATTCTGGCTGAAAGGAAGTTGCTATGAAGGTAGGCAGTACACGTATGAAGAAATCACACTCACAAAAACATAAGATTACATTTCGTAACAAACACAGGAAACTTAAATAAATAAACCAGCACTCTTAAATGCAACAAGAAGATAAAACAAAAGCTGAACAACAACAACAAAAATAAAAATAATCTGAACAGACACACGCTGGTGTCACAATTTCTCGATTTTGAATCTGTAAGGAGCGAGTACGCATAAAGACCACCTCACATTTCAAAAACGAAACATAATCCAAAACTACAAAAACAAAATATAAAATAAAACAAAAACTTTCCTCCAGACCAATAAAACAAAAATAAACCAAAAAACTCAAAATGATCAAAATAAAAAACCCAAACCCAAAGTACTTGTAATCTGACACATTTGAAACAAAAACTTCCCAAAACAATAAAAACAAAAACAGAAATGAGATTTAAAAAAATAACAAAAACCCAACAACATCAAAATAGACAATAATCTGACATATGCGTAATACGATATTTCCAACAACCAAGTTAACACTAAGTAAGGTAAAGTAAAGGAATCCCATAACCTATAAGGTCGTAGGGGAGTGAGGCGTCAGAGACCTCACTTCTCTAGGGCCAGCGTATTGAGGGCGGCGCCCATCTCCTCTCCCTCGTTGCTTTACCTTCCCTGACCCTAAAGAGGGCAGGTACCCATTTACAGCTGGGTGAACTGGGGGAACTGTACTGAAGCCAAGGCGCGCAAACAGTCACCCATCCAACTGGTAACCACGCTTGATGCTGCTTAACTTGGCTGGGGGAAAGCGAGTGCTCCGACCACTGAGCTATCCCGTCCCCTATTAACACTAACAGACAACAAAAATGAAGTAAAAATGTTCAACCATTATGACTATTTAGACCTGATTTATTAGGTTCACCATCCTCCCCCTACTGATAGCTTTAAAATGGCTGTAGAGGAATACCACAGAGAAAGAAGTGTGTGTGTGTGTGTGTGTGTGTGTGTGTGTGTGTGTGTGTGTGTGTGTGTGTGTGTGTGTGTCTGTGTGTGCGTGTGTGTCTGTGTGTGTGTGTGTTTGTGTGTGTGTGAGCGTGTGTGCGTGCTTGTGTATGTGTGCGTGTCAAGTCAAGTCAAGTCAAGTCAAAATTTTATTTCCAGATGGTACATTGAATAAGCAATGCATTTGCTTTTTTTCATCAAGCCATCTATCTAGGAACAAATTTCGTAATGATTATACTAAGACACTACATTATTGCATCGTTTACCATTAAATTAAACCAAGGAAAAAATCGATAAGGAAATACATTGAAAATACAAATTACCACATATACATATACACGCACACACATACTCATGCACACCTGAGCGCGTGCGCGCTCACGTCCACACACACATTTAAATAAAAAATGCCTCAAGAATTAAAAAAGAAAATCATAAAACGTCAGGACACACAAACCACTTCACCTACTGTTTCATCCACTTTTTCACGTTTACACTTTAGATAACAAAAAAGATACAGGAACAAAACGTTAGAAAATACTAGGCATTCGTCACTACTGACAATATTGCCTTCAATGACCTCCCTCCTCTCCTCCTCCCCCCAGTAAACGTGCTTTTTTGCGCTCATACTTTTCAAATAGCGCTTTTTTTTAAAAAAGTATGTGTGTATGTGTGTGTGCGTGCATGTGTGCATGCATGCATGCATGCGTGTGTGTGTGTGTGTGTGTGTGTGTGTGTGTGTGTGTGTGTGTGTGTGTGTGTGTGTGTGTGTGTGTGTGTGTGTGTGTGTGTGTGTGTGGTGTGTGCATGTGTGTGTGTGTGTCTCTGTGTGTGTGTGCACACATGCGCATGTGCACTCTTGGTCTGTTTTGTTTATTTGGTGGGTTTTTTTTAAAAAAACAACCGCACCAAAATCAAAACAAGCTAAACCCTGATCAGTCCTCGTTAAGTGACATCAACATCACTCACAAACACTCATGAATGTTGGGAACTGTGGGAACGAATGACAAAATCTACAAAACTGCATACACATGGGGACTGGATGTAAAAAAAAAAGCGCAAGAGTGCTTATTCCATCATCTTCGAAATAAAATAACAACAACAATAATAATAATAAACCATTCACAAAATAATAATAATGATAATAATAATAATAACAACAACAATAAAGAACCATTCACAAATGTCAGCAAGCATTTTTTCAATATTCAAATACGGAACGCTAACTCTAAACATCAGCCATTCCACAGGTTAGCCAAAGGTCAGTCCAACACAACAACACAAAAGTGCTCAACAAGCTGAAAACCGAGCGAAAGAGAAAGAAATCAAAAGACGCCAGAGAAACAAAACCATCCACAAGCGAGTGAACGAAAGGTGCAACACAAGCAAGCAGACTCAAACCAAGCAAAGACAAAGACCCACGCCAACACAAACCCACGCCCAACAATCGCTCGACAAGCAGTGTCAAACAAACAGGTGGAAAGAAAGGACGGACGGAAGCAAGGAAGGGAGAAAACTCAAACCAAGTTAGTAAGGCGGACCCCTCCCTTACCTCCTCCTCCACCGAAAGCACCTCCACTTCCGAAGACACAGACGCTTTGTGAGAAGACCTACGTACGACGACTGGGCGCGCCTTGGTCGTAAATGCTCATCTCGTTTTCCTCTTCATCGTCATCGTGATCGCTACTGTCCAGCTCAGCTGGGTTGTACTCGTTGGCAGACACGTAGACGTCGGAAGCGCTGGTGTTGGGGAGCAGGGAGTTGTTGTAGACGCTGGAGACCATGGAGCTGCAGACGCTCTGCGACAGTGGCGACCCCATCGGCGTCACTTCAACGCTCTCCGCCTCCTGCTGAACCGGCGTCAGCAACTCTCGGTCTAGGGCCGCCTCCGCCGACTCTCTCGCCGTATCTGCCCTCGCTTCCAGATTCAAACCCAGGTCAGCAGCGTCGCTCACGAAAACGCAGGTTGCTGCCGGTCGTGTCCAGTCTTCGCTTAGCGACCGCTGAATTCTCCGGTGGCGTTGCGAGGACAAGACCACGACGCTGGCGAGCTGTCCCGCTCTGTTCAAAATGCGATGCGCTGTGACCGACGATGACACCGTCCCAGCCGGCGTGCCGTCAAGCTGTCACCGACGACGAGAAATGACAGGTGAAGGTTTTCATGTCACCGAAACTGCCAGCGAGACGTCTGCTGACGTCACCTACCTGCGGCACACTGTTTCGATTCTCCACCTCCACAGGTCATCTGATCGTGGCACTGCTGGAACTGCGTCTCTCCAGGAACTCGGTGGCTGACATGACGGCGTCATTGCGACGACGGGTTTCTGAGGGAAGCTGATCGTGAAACGCGTTACTACGGCGACGAGGCGAGCTAGTCTCCTCGTCCTGAGGAAGACAGGTCAGTTCAAGCGGCACTTAAGGAAAAGATTTCCCTTAAGGACACATCAGCGACTGACAGCAATGCTAGAACAGGAGGCACAGCGCTTAAGGAAAATATTTCCCTTAAGGACACATCAGCGACTGACAGCAATGCTAGAACAGGAGGACACAGCGCTTAAGGAAAAGATTTCCCTTAAGGACACATCAGCGACTGACAGCAATGCTAGAACAGGAGGACACAGCGCTTAAGGAAAAGATTTCCCTTAAGGACACATCAGCAACTGCAGCAATGTTAGAAAGAGGACAGCAGCGGTTTAAGGAAAAATTCCTTAAGGACACATCGCACTGACACAATGCTAAACAGGAGACACGCGCTTTAGGAAGTTCCTTACAGGACACATCAGCGACTGCAGCATTGCTAGAAAGAGGACACAAGCGACTTAAGGAAAAGATCCCTTAAGGACACAAATCAGGCAGCATCGTAGGAAACAGGCGGAAGCGCTTCAAAAAATCTGCCTTAATGACCTGTTCATGTACTACCGCAACCAAACAGAGTATCCCTGTTGAGGAAAATGTTCCTATAAGGCAAGACTGAAAACAGCACTAACACAAGAGGCACACCTAAATTCCCATACACACACATCTTGGCACACATCAACAAACACCCCTTAGAACCCTTACACACACCAATACACTGAGCAGAATTCGCCATACAGGCAAGGTACTAAAACTCCACCCTACACCACACAACACACATCCCTACCCACATACACCACATCCCCCCTTACACAACACAACAACACCACAACTCCTTACACACACACACTACACAACACCCCCCCTACACACACACTACACACACCCCCCCTTACACACACACAACACAACATCCCTCCTACAGACATACAACACACTACACACACACAAACAACATCCCTACCACACACATACACAACACCCCCCTCCACACACACATACACAACATCCCCCCTACACACACACACACACATAAACAATCCCCTACACACACAACATCCCCCCTCCCACACACACATAAACAACATCCCCCCCTACACACACACAAAACAATACTACCCACCTACACACACACATACACAACATCCTCCCACACACACACAAACACCCACACCCTACACCACACACACTACACAACATCCCCCCCCCCCCCCCCACACACATAAACAACATCTCCCTACACACACACACATAAACATCCCCCTGCACACACACATACACAACATCCCCCCCCCCCCCCCCCCCCCCCCCCCCCCCCCCACTCCACACCCCCCCCCCCCCCTAACACCCACACCCCTTACACTCACACATACACAACATCCCCCCCCCCCCTACACACACACCCCACCCCACCCCTGTGTACACATACACTACAACCCCCTGCCATAAACACTCACATTCCCCCCTACACATACACACACTCAACCCCCCCCCCCCCCCCCATCACCCATGCACCTAAACACCTAGTCCTGGTGGATCGGTGGTCTAGAGGTAACGCGCCTGTCTAGAATGCGAAAAGTCCAGGTCGGGTGTGTGCGTGGTTCGTACCCCGTTTGGGCCCGAAATTTTTCCCCATCCATTAGACCATGAGTGGTGGTCTGGGCGCTAGTCTTTCGGATGAGACGATAAACCGAGGTCCCGTGTGTTACACAAAATTTTCAGCGCACATAAAAGAACCCACGGCAACAAGAGAGTTGTCCCTGGCAAAATTCTTAGAAAAAAGCCACTCCGATAGGGAAACAAATACAGTTGCAGACCAAAAGAAAAAAAAAAGAAAAAGAAAAAAAGAGCGCTGCTCTTGTGGCGACGCGCTCTTCCCGGGGAGAGCAGCCCGAATTTCATGCAGAGAAATCTCGTGACTTAAAGTGGTATAAAATAAAATAAAAAAACTGAGCGCTTTGATTTGTTGCTTTACAAGATTCAGCGCTATATAAATTCCATACATTATTATTATTATAAACACACACACACATTACTCACCCCCCTTACACACACGCTCACATCCCCACCCCCGACACACACACAAACGACCCTCACCCGCCTGACGCCAGAAGACTCCATCAGACTGAGGGCAGGGTAGGGGGCGCTGCTGCCGCTGCTGCTGCTGGCCCCGCCACCCCCCTGACCCTCCACCCCATCCTCCAGCGGGAACAGCACTCGCACCACGTCCGGCTTTGACCCCTTGTGACCCTTGTGACCCGCGGGTCGCGCGACCTGGGCTTCCGCCGCCACACTGCTGCCTGCGTTTTCTTTCGGCGTAGACTGCGCTTTCGGGGGTACCGTCCTGCCTAGGTGTTGTCTGGGGATGAGAACGATGACGATGATGACGACGACGATGATGATGACGAAGATGATGATGATGACGACGACGATGATGATGATGACGAAGATGATGATGACGACGATGATGACGAAGATGAAGAAATATGGTTTAAACAAGAAGTGTGTGTTGAGTGTATGATGGTGATATGGTCGAGATGGGGTAGAGGGGGGGAGGGGGGGGGGGGAGTGGAGTGGGGGGGGGGGGGGGGAGGGGGAGAAGTGGAAGAGAGAGGGGGGAGGGAGGGGAGAAGGGGAGAGAAGGGGAGGGAGGGAGGGAGGAAAGAGAGGGGGGGAGAGGAGTAGGAGTGGGGGGGTGGGGGTGAAGGGAAAGAGAAAGTGTGAGAGAGGTGGAGAGAGGGAGGAAGGGAGGGAAGAGAGATAGAGAGGAGGGAAGAAGAGAGAGAGGGGGGAGGGGGGTAGGAAGAGAGAGGATGGATGAGAGAAGAGAGAGAGGAGGAGAGTGAGAGAGAGAGGGGTAGGGAGGGGGGGGAGGATTGAGAGGAAACCGAATTTAAAAGAAGGAAGCGGATACTCTTTAAAGTGAGCATGTTTTAATGATTTTTCTCTCTCTCCTCCTTTTTTCACCTCCTTGCTATGGTGTGTGTGTGTGTGCGTGTGCGGGCTGTGTGTGTGTGACTTTCCCTAATAAGGACTCATCAACACTGACAATGTCAGGGAAGGATGCTAGTGGTTAAGACTGTCACACTGTAACCTGTCAATCCATCAACGGTGATATTTCCGGATGAGTTGCAGATCCACACTCGCCCAAATCTTCGTTGTAAGCTATATAACGAGGTCCATTAACCATAACATCGTTGACACGAGCGTAGAAACCTTCGCTTTCGTACAGTAGGCCATTTGTGCAGGTGGAACAGCCATTACAACCATACACCTGGCTGCTTACTTCCTTGATCCTAAAAAGAGTAACAATTTTACAGCTGTTGAATGGAATGTATGAAGCAAGGTGGCAACGGTTAACACATCACTGCTAACAGCACGACCTGTTAATTGGGGAAGATGCTCCGACCACGAGCTTATTCCAGCTTACACACACAATTAATCTAGTCCCAAATTTTGATAACAATCAAACGAGTCAGCCAAGTACTTGATGAGACACAAAACTTAAGCACATGCTAAAAATCTTCTCTGCCTTTAGGAAGAGTAGCCATTTTGTGCCAGTAGGAACGGATGTCAAAATTTTAAAAAAGCACCACACATGCACACAGGCTAGACACCAAAGACAGAATGCAGCTACCTAACTGGTGGGTGTGAGTAAAAAAACAACAACAACGGTCGCATACACACACAAAAAATCTCACCATTGGTGATCCTCAAAAGCTTTAGTTTAGTTTAGTTATATCACCACTTTAAGTCACGGCAGATTCCTCTGCGTGAAATTCAGCTGGGGAGAGCGCGTCACCACAAGAGCAGCGCCACCCATTATTTTTTTCTTCTTCTTTTTCTTGTAATGTGATAATCTATCAGAGTGGCTTCGTGTGCACGTGCATGAGTGCACTAACAGAGCAACAACAACAACAACAACAACAAAACCAAACCAAACAAACACAAACAAACAAACGAACGAATGAGCCAACTCTTACTCTATGCTCTGTTTCTGTAGGCAGGCAGACTGCATGATTCCTTCGGAGGGGAGGGAGGAGGAGAGAGCACCAGGGGGGGGGGGAGGGGTCCGTTTCGATCAGAATGACGTGGTCGCTCTGACACTTGGGACACTGCAGTACCTCCTTCTTCCCTGCAGATCAAACACACGCACACGCAGCACACACACACATACACGCATGTGCATACACACACAAAACACACACATGCCACACACAACAAACACACACCAATATACACAAACACACACACACACACACACAAAACACACACAACACAAAACCACACATCACATAAACCACATAACCACAACACCCACACACCCACACTCACATACAACTGTCTTGTCGATTTTCCTCTTTTTACTGGTTGAATTTATTGGTAAAGGTTGCAATAATGTAGTATTTCAGTATAATCATTAAATTTGTTCTTAGATAGATGGCTTGATGAAAAAAACCAAATGCATTGCTTATTCAATGTACCATCTGGAAATAAAAATTTGACATGAAGCACTTTTACATGCACACTTGATGAATGCTGTGGTCGAGTGGTTAAGGCTGTTTAAGTTCAATCCCATCGATCCACAAAGTCGTGGGTTTGTATCTTGATGACAGCCAGGTCTGATCGAACTAAAGATGTGGAATTTTACAATCTCCCAGGTTACTTAAAGTGCAGACCTGCCATTGCCTTAAATTCTCTTTGTGTATATGTATGGAAGGAAGGTGCAGGATGGTTAAGACATTTGCCTGCCAACAAGTAAACATGAGGTTCTGGGTTGATTCCCAGCCTCGCCCTTTCTTCCCAGTTTGACAAAAAAATCGAAACTGAATGTCAAAGTCCTTCGGATGAGACTTTAAACCTAGGCCCAGTGTGCGAAGCATGCAGAACATCTTGCGCACACGTTAAATCCTGTTCTGCTTTTCGGAAGAGTAGGTCATTGTGTGCCGGTGGGAACATATGACAAAATTTACAAAACCGCATACACACGGGGACTGGATGTAAAAAAAAGCACACGAGTGCTTATTCCATTATCCTCGATATAAAATATAAAAAAGTCATCTGAGCACTTTGATTTGTTGCTTTACAAGATTCAGCGCTATATAAAATCCATACATTATTATTATTATATATATACACACACAAAAGGTAAAAAATGTACGAGGAAGA
The DNA here is from genome assembly GCA_028751875.1 of Rapana venosa. NCBI lineage: Eukaryota > Metazoa > Mollusca > Gastropoda > Neogastropoda > Muricidae > Rapana > Rapana venosa. Next base: position 12,094,294 of record CM054162.1, read on the forward strand.
TCCTGTCATTCATATAAGCATCTATGAGTCTGTGTCTCTCCATGTGGATGGGTGTGGGATTTTCCAATCTCCCAGCTTAACTTCAAGTGCAGACCTGCCAGTGCCTTATTCGCTTCATAATTATACACATACTAAAGATAAAAAGTGTTCATGAAAGATCCTGTCATTCGTGTAAGCATCCGTGAGTCTCTGAGTGTGTGTGTGTGTGTGTGTGTGTGGTATTAAATTTTTTCTTAGTATAATCCCCCCCCTCCCTCCTTAAAGAAAAAAAAAAATGATGATGTCTATGATTCTACTCACCTCCGATGTCGCCAAGGGAGGCAAAATCCCTGATGCTTCCTGTATGGGGAATGCTCTCCCTGTACACAATGGTAGTGGCCTCCCCTAGTTGAAACTGACGACTGCATTTCAAACACTGAAAAAATGACCTCAAAAATAAAGTTTCGCTTTTTTGGGGGTTACTTATAATTGTTTATTATGTAATTACCTATAATACATATACTCATAATTGAAGGAAAAAACCCAAACTAGCACTTAAATGTATGTGAGATAAATTGAAGTGGAGTCAAGTATGTGATAAGCAAGAAAATAAGCTCTCCAGTTTGAATGAACATAATCTATGAAATGAAATCAATGGAAATGGTGTGATGAATTTGGTGCACCGATGTTAGATGTGTGAGAAGCACACACATACTAGACAAATAAACATTGACTTCAATAACATGATAAATAGATTATATATATATTCATCATCTTACACACACATACATACACACTCACACACACACCACACACAAGACACACATACCAAGGTCCCAAGTGCAATTACACTCTTCTTGCACACAGGTAACCTGTTCGTCTTTGAAGATAGGCTATTCTGTGTACAGTGGAACAAAAATCAACAACTGCATGCCATGGGGACTGGATATAAAAATGTACACGAGTGCTTATTTATCATCCCTGGAATAAAAAAAAAATCTAGATTTTTAAAAACACACAAAAACCCCATGTTTTGAGTAAAGCACATGTATGCATGCATCCACAGTAACATCTGAACACACATGTAAAATACAACCAAAAAAAGTATGCAATAAAATAACAACAATGGTAACAACAAGACCAAACAATAATAACGATAACAATAATGATTATAACACTAACAACAACAACACCAACACCACTAATACCAGCCGACATACCTGATACAAAGCCTCTAATTTCTTCTTGGCCGCAGCCACCTTGGCGTCGACAAATGGCTGAACCAACTCCCGCAGATGCTGAAATCACAACAGAAGAAAATAAAAACATACAACGATAACTGGATGGACACGATGGCACAGTGGTAAAGACTGTGTGACTTCAAACCCACAGATGCTGAAATCACAACAGAAGAAAATGAAAACATACAACGATAACTGGATGGCCACTATGGCACACTGGTAAAGACCATGTCACTTCAAACCCACAGATGCTGAAATCACAACAGAAGAAAATGAAAACATACAACGATAACTGGATGGCCACTATGGCACAGTGGTAAAGACCATGTCACTTCAAACCCACAGACGCTGAAGCCGAGTGGTTCAGACTTCAATCCTGTAGGGCCACGAAGTCGTGGGTTCAAATCCCCGCAGTGGAGTCTGATGAATTCAGGGTGGGGATTTTTACCATCTCCCAAGTCACCTTTAAGTGCAGACCTGCCAGTGCCTTCGTTCTCTTCATGTTTATACACATGCAGAAGATTAAACATACACGTAAAAGATCCTATCATTCGTGTCAATGACTGGCGAGTTACGGAAACACAAACGCACACAGCATACATCTTGGACATAAAAAATGAGATGCCCCAAAGTCGGCCTGTGTCTGCTGAGGCCAGAGGGCAGGCAGACGTCCTGCAGACAGAGTGACCACTACAAGCCCAGGAGAGGACCTGGCACCACACACCCCACCCAGTATGGGAATGCAGAAAAGCAAAGACAACAATGACTGACAATACTAAAGAATTCAGATGCTCAGCTGAACACTCATTCTTCTTCGTGGACCTATTGTTGTCTGTCATATGAGTGAAAATGCGCTGCCGTTGAGCGCCTGACAAGTCAGGCCCAGCGTATCTGCAGCGTGCCTGAATACTCCTGAATGCTTCAAGGGCTTAGTGTGGTCACAACAGGGGGCTGTGATGGACTCTATAGGTAAAAAAGGTAAAGGTGTCCCATAACCTATAAAGGTCGTAGGGGAGCGAGGCGTCAGAGACCTCACTTTTCTAGGGGCCAGCATATTGAGGGTGGCGCCCATCTCCTCTCCCTCGCTGCTTTACCTTCCCTGACCCTAAAGAGGCAGGTGTCCATTTACAGCTGGGTGAACTGGGGGACTGTACTGAAGCCAAGGCGTGCTAACGGTCACCTATCCAGCTGGTAACCACGCTCGACGCTGCTTAACTTGGCTGGGGGGAAAACGAGTGCTCTGACCACTGAGCTATCCCATCCCCGAACTCTATAGAAAGACTTAAAATTATATATATAATTTGTGTTGCACTAACAGTATCCTGAATAGCTAAGTCAATCTTGCAGGCATTAAAGAGAGAGTGTGTGTGCGTGTGTGTGTGCGAATTTACAAGTACACATGCATGTACGTTCACATATACTCTCAAGTATGCACACACACACATAAAAGTGTGCATGCACACACACACACACACGATGTGTGCCAACATATGCGCGCATACACATACATTAAAACAGACAGACCTATATTCGCACATACACATTCATACACACACATAGGAATGTGTGTATGCACATGTGCACATACACATTCTCACACTAAAACAAACACAACTTTATCCACACATGCAACACACACAAACACACACACTCACACACAAAAACACACACACTCACACACCCACTCACACACACACACACCTACACACACACACGCACTTACCTGGGCGGTGATCGAATCCTCCATGACGTACACGCGTGACTGTCGATCTTTGCGGACGGAACTGAAGTCAAGAATGACCTTGACCTCAGCGGGGTGACCCCCTCTGGAGGTGGGGTTGTCGCCATCCCAAACTTTCTTTTTCCCCTTCGACAGTTCCTTCCTCTCTACACGCACCGCTTCCAAACTCTGGGAATTTGAACACACACAAAAAAAGACAAGCGATGAATAACGTTCATTTATTTGGGGGGGGGAGGGGGGGGAAAGAAGGGGGAGGGGGGGGGGGGGAGAAAGAAGGGGGGGGGGGGGGAAAGAAGGGGGAAGGTGTGAGTGTGTGTGTAAGGGGGGTGGGAATGTAGTGTATGTGTGTGTGTGTGTTTAGGGGTGCAGGGTGTGGATTTTGAGTGAGTGTGTGTGTGTGTGTGTGTGTGTGTGTGTGTGTGTGTGTGTGTGTGTGTGTGTGTGTGTGTGTGTAGGGAAGTGTGGGGAGGGGGGAAATGTAGTGTGTATGTGTGTGTAGGGGATGGGGATGTAGTGTTGCTGAATATGACAAAAACCAACCAAACAAAAAAAACAACAACAGCAAGAAAAAGGAAAGAAAACCTAACAAAAAATAAATTGCAAAACAAAACCAAAAGAAGAAAAGCTGTACACATAAATTTTTAAAAAACCAAAACAAACACATCCAACCAAACAAATGACAACCCCCCTTCCCTCCCACCCAACCCACCAAAAATCCCCACCCACCAACAAACAACAACTAGCATACAAAAAAACTAATGACCCAACATGCAGATGAACAAACGAATGAACTATTGTCACTATTATCTTCAACACTAGGGGAAAACAGTTGATAGAGAGAATGAAAAAGACTTTACAGGCGGCAAATGAGAAAAGGGCATCTGAAAACACTACAGCCCCCCCCCCCCCCCCCCCCCCCCCACACACACACAAACCCTATTCCTCTCCCTCCTCCATCCCCCGCCCCCAACAAACGCTTAACTCACACACATACACATACACGCGCACACATACAGTATACACCCTACTGGTACCCCACTCCACTCACAAAACCTTACCACACACAATATACACACTCTACACAGACACACACACACAAACACATATGCACCCACACACACACTTACTCGCACACACAACGACAACAACACAACACACACACACACACACACGTGCGCGCACAAAAAAGTCAATCATACATGCTCTATCATACACACACACATATACATGCACGCATGCATACACACTCACATACACACACACCCACACAGACTTACAGTGTATACACACACACACTTATTTGTCTGATATCACTTTTTGGTGGAAGGACGTTAAACTGAAGAACTAACACACACTCACATCTCCTCCCACCCACCCCCCACACACACACTCCCCCCACACACACAACACCCACACCACACCCTCCACACACACACCACACACACATTCAACACACACACACATACACCACACACACATTCAACACGCACACACATACACCACACACATACTCACCACACACACACCACACACACACTCAACACACACACACATACATCAACACATACACACACACACACACTCAACACACACACACAACACACACACTACACTCAACACACACACACTCAACACACACACCACACATACACTCAACACACACACACATACACAAACACACACCACACACACACTCACACACACTCAACACACACACACAACACGCCAACACACACTCAACACACACTCTCAACACACACACACACAACACCACACACACACACACTCACTCAACACACACACACACACAAACACCACACACACTTAACACCAGACACTCAACACACACACACACCCTTCCCCTCACACACACACCACACCATACTCAACACCCCCCTCCCCACACACCCACCTGCAGGTCCAGCTTCTCCTTCGTGGATCCGTTGATGTCTTTCTCCACCAGGTAGCGGGGCGAGACGGTCACGATGAAAGGGTCATCCTCCATGCCTGGCAAGGTCACGATGAACGGGTCCCCCTGCTCCTCTGTACCACCCAACCATATCTATTTATTTATTCACGATGAACGGGTCTCCCTTTCTCCTCTGTACCACCCAACCATATTTAGTTATTTATTTATTCACGATGAACGGGTCCCCCTGCTCCTCTGTACCACCCAACCATATTTAGTTATTTATTTATTCACGATGAACGGGTCCCCCTGCTCCTCTGTACCACCCAACCATATTTAGTTATTTATTTATTCACGATGAACGGGTCTCCTTTTCCTCTTGTACCCCCAACCATATTAGTTATTTATTTATTCACGATGAACGGGTCCCCCTGCTCCTCTGTACCACCCAACCATATTTAGTTATTTATTTATTCACGATGAACGGGTCTCCCTTTCTCCTCTGTACCACCCAACCATATTTAGTTATTTATTTATTCACGATGAACGGGTCCCCCTTTCTCCTCTGTACCACCCAACCATATTTATTTATTGTTTTATTCACGATGAACGGGTCCCCCTGCTCCTCTGTACCTCCCAACCATATTTATTGTTTTATTCACGATGAACGGGTCCCCCTGCTCCTCTGTACCACCCAACCATATTTATTTATTCTTTTATCTATTCTTTTATTTCGAGGATAACGGAATAAGCACTCATGCCATTATTTTAACCATCAAGTCAAGTCAAAATTTTATTTCCAGATGGTACGTTGAATAAGCAATGCATTAGCTTTTTTTCATCGAGCCATCTATCTACGAACAAATTTCTTAATGATTATACTAAGATACTACATTATTGCACCACATCCATTCCCTGTGTGTATGCAGTTTTGTAAATTTTGTCATCCGTTCCCACCGGCACACGATGACCTACTCTTCCGAAAAGCGGAACGGGTTTTAACGTGTGCGCAAGATGTTCTCTGCGTGGGTTCGCACACGGGGCCTCGGTTTATAGTCTCATCCGAAGGACTTTTGGGGGGAGTGGAGTCTGCACTGATGTTAACTCCAGAGGAACAATCCTCTTGAATGAGATTCAAACCCGGGTGCAACACGCATCACTCTAACCACCAGGCTCTCCCTTCCCCCTTTATTCATATTATCAGCTAGCTTCTCAGCCACTTGCTTTATACATGATAGTTATCACATTATCATTGCAGAACAAAAAAAGATTGCCAAGATGGGCTTAAATCTCAGCTGCATCCAGTGAAGTAACGGTGGTGTATTTTTACAATCTCCCAGGCCTAAACACGACACCTGTGTGCATGCGTTTTAAAAAAAAAATGTTGTCATCCATTGCTATCAACACGAACTGGCATACTCTTCCAAAAGGCGGTATGGGTTTCTAACGTGTGCGCATAATGTTCTGCATGCATTTGCAAACAGGGCCTCAGTTTATAGCCTCATCCGATACTTGTTTGGGGGGAGTGGAGTCAACACAGTTTTCCCTACTTTCAGCTACTCTCAGCTGCTATCTATATCTATCCCAGCCCAGCCCAGCTGGTGCTAATTATAGCAGGAACTGACCACACTTGGACTTGGTAAAAGGAAGGGGCTACTAATTTTAGCACTGGGCCCTTGACGGAGTTATGCTGGATTTGTGTGCTGTGTCAGTACTGATGTTAACTGTAAGGGAAAATTCCCTAAAACAGGCACCTCCGTAGTGGCTCGATCCCAGGCAGTTAGATCACGAGCGCAACGCTCTAACCACTAGGGTACCCCATCCCACACTCCATATTAATTCTTTACTATTGCAATTAACTTTAAGTACCCTTCGGATGAGACTATAAACTGAGGTCCTTTGTGCGAACGAACGCAGAACATCTTGCGCACACGTTAAATCCTGTTCCGCTTTTCGTAAGAGTAGGCCATTGTGTGCTGGTGGGAACAGATGACAGAATTCACAAATCCGCATACACACGGGGACTGGATGTAAAAAAGCACAAAAGTGCTTATTCCATTATCCTCGATATAAAAGAATAAAAGAAATATAAAAAAAATAAAAAAAAAATTTAAATAAAATAAAAGTATACTACTTATCAGCAGCTTCAAAAAGATCCTGAAAGAATCTAAACAGGTCACAGCATGACGAATGTGAGGTTTGACAGGCAGAACAATGGATGCTATAACCGAGTGGTTAAGACTATTCCACTTCAATCCCATGCGTCCATGAAGTCGTTGGTTCAAATCTCGGTGGCGTCTGGCAAGTTAAGGGCGAGGATTTTCATGATCTTCCAAGTCAACTTCAAGTGCAGACCTGCCAGTGCCTTAATTCCCTAAGAGTGTATAAAAGACCAAATATTCATGTTAAAAAGATCCCGTAATTCATGTCAGCATTTGGTGGGTAACGGAAACACGAACATACCCAGCATACATCCCCGAAGCCTGAATGTGGCTACCTTCGTGGTGGGCAAAAACGGTCGCATACACAACATTTTACCATTGGTGAACCTCGGAGCTCTAGCCGAGGAATGAGAAAAAACAGAAAAGGACAGAAGAAGAAGAAGAAGAAGAAGGAGGAGGAGGAGAGGAAGAAGAAGGGAAGAGAGAGAGGAGAAAGAAGAAGAAGAAGAGAGAAGAAGAAGAAGAAGAAGAAGAAGAAGAAGAAGAAGAAGAAGAAGGAGAAGAAGAAGAAGGAGAAGGAAAAAGAGAAAGAAGAAGAAGAAGAAGAAGGAGGAGAGAGAGGAGAGGAGGAGAGAAGAAGAAGAAGAAGAAGAAGAAGAAGAAGAAGAAGAAGGAGAAGAAGGAGAAGAAGGAGAAGAAGGAGAGAAGAAGAAGAAGAGGAGAGGAAGGAGAAGAAGAAGAAGAAGAAGAAGAAGAAGAAGAAGAAGAAGAAGAAAGAAGAAGAGGAGAAGAAGAAGAAGAAGACGAAGGAGAAGAAGAAGAAGAAGAAGAAGAAGAAGGAGAAGAAAGGAAGAAGAAGAAGAAGAAGGAGAAGAAGAAAAGGAGAAGAAGAAGAAGAAGGAGGAAGAAGAAAGAAGAAGAAGAAGAAGAGAAGAAGGAAGAAGAGAGAAGGAGAAGAGAAGAAGAAGAAGAAGAAGTAGAGAAGAAGAGAAGTTAGGAGAAGAAGAAGAAGTAGGAGAAGAAGACGAAGAAGTAGGAGAAGAAGAAGAAGCAGCAGCAGCAAAGCCCTGTCCCCACAGTCCCCTAGGAAGGAAGGTGGCAGGATGGTTAAGACGTTCGCCTGCCAACACGTAAACCGTGAGGTTCTGGGTTCAATTCCCAGCCCCCTCACCCTTTCTTCCCAGTTTGACCAAAAAAATCGAACTGAATGTCAAAGTCCGGATGAGACTATAAACAGAGGCCCCGTGTGCAAACGCATGCAGAACATCTTGCGCACACGTTAAATCCCGTCCGCTTTTCGAAAGAGTAGGCCATATATGTGTGCCGGTGGGAACAGATGACAAAATTGACAAAATTGACAAAACCGCATACGTGCAGGGACTGGATGTAAAAAAGCACATGAGTGCTTATTCCATTATCCTCGATATTTTAAAAAAAACAAAAAAAGTCATCTGAGCGCTTTGATTTGTTGCTTTACAAGATTCAGCACTATATATAAATTCCATACCTTATTATTATCATCATTATTACTATTACCTACCTGGTTCCATACTGGAGTCGTGGACAGAGCTGGTGTTGTGCGGGCCGTACACCAGCGGCGACAACGGCGCTTTGTCCTTGACCCCGTCGCTGTCCTCCACGCTGTCAAAGCTGACCCCTGACCTGTCCTTCCCGTCGCTGTCCACGCCGACATCATTCCCATCACCACAAACATCCTTATCGCCAGCCACCTCTCTTTCACCGTCACCGTCCTTATCACCGCCGACGTCTTTTCT
>CM054162.1:12110600-12113100 GCA_028751875.1 Rapana venosa
GATCATCTGCAATACAGGTAGCCCAGGTTTTGCTAGGTCTTCCCTTTGGTCTCTTTCCATCCACTACGAAGTTCATTGGTCTTTTTATGATGTGGTGGTCTGCTCTCCGTTGAACGTGCCCAAACCAGCGCAGTCTATTGCTACTAGCTACAGACTTCAGATCAGATCATCAACTTTGCACATTCTCCATAGTTCTTCATTTGTGATCCTGTCTTCCCATTTGATCTTTGTCATGTAGCGTAGCATTCGGTTTTCACAATTACTTATGCAACATATATTCCCGTTCATTTACATTTCTTAAAGTAAAAATCCACGACTTTTCCAAGGGATTTTAAGGCCTTAAGTTTTAAACGAAGAACCTTTAGAATCAAACTGGCATCAATAATCAGAACTGCTGCTCTCAAAAACATGAATAAGTTTGCCATGAACTGACCAAGGCAGGAACACGGTTGTCAAACTGATATTTCAAAGTACTGGTAAGGGTCACTTCTCTCGATTCAAGTGATGCAACTGTTTTGGGGCAGTTCTGTTACATCATTGTCATCATCAGCCATCCACACATAAACTTCACAAATCGACTATTTTGAGGGTGGTTTTTGTTCTCGTCTGAATTTCAACTACATTTTTCAAATCTTGAACTTCTTCCTTTTTTGTCATGTTTCTCCCAGGGGAGGTTTGACATTGATGAGCCTTCTCCATCTCTCTCTGTTTTGAGCTTCCTCCTTATTTATGCCCCTTTCTCTAAGATCATCTGCAATACAGGCAGCCCAGGTCTTGCTAGGTCTTGAACTACGAAAAAAAATGTTCACATATATCGTACTTTTTTTTTTTTGGGGGGGGGGGGATTTTTAGGTGCTCTGATCTCTGCAACTTGTATGTTTTGATTATTTAATTTTACATGCCTAGGGGGCTTTGGTATACATGAGGTTAGGAGTTTTAAATATTCTTTATTATTATTTTTAATAGTGTCACCATGAGGATCGTGATCATGATCATGATTATACCTTGTCCAGTCGATGAAGACCTTTCACAGGCTGCAGGCAGAGGTGTGTGGCGATCGTGTTGTCTGACATGTCCAGTTCTTGGAGGCTGGTCATCTCTTCTATACCTGTGGCACACACACACACACACACACACACACAATGTACACACACAGGTGCACACAACACTGCTTGTTAAAGGTGTGCAGAACTGAGAGTGATAAATCTGGTTGTTGTTTTTTCTATATCTTGTCTCTCACTGACACATACACACACACACATGCATATAAAAGAATAAATAAAATATAAAATAAAAAATAAAATAATAAATGCATGCACACACACACACACACATATGCATGACTCCTTTTTCCAGAACCCAGTTCAACTTCCTAGACATGCAACAACTTGTCAAGTCGAGGTTTAAAAAAATATTTGAAATTGCCCCCATGAAAGGCAACTGCAAAATACAACACAGACAGGCATACGAAAAGGAACAGACTACATACAACACCAATCACATCAGTGGTCAGAGCACTTGCTTTCCCCCAGCCAAGGTTAAGCAGCATCGAGTGTGGTTACCAAGTGGATGGGTGACTGTTTGCATGCTTTGGCTTCAGAACAGTCCCCCAGTTCACCCAGCTGTAAATGGGTACCTGCCTCTTTAGGGTCAGGGAAGGTAAAGCAGCGAGGGAGAGGAGATGAGCACCACCCTCAATATGCTGGCCCTAGAGAAGTGAGGTCTCTGACGCCTCGCTCCCCTACGACCTTATAGGTTATGGGACACCTTTACCTTTTACCTTACCACCATGAAATGAGTCACTGCGCATGATTCCACTTTTCCGCTAGGAGTCATTTTAGGCAGGTGGAGGGGGGGTGGGGTCAGATTGTTGATTGTCAGATTTTGAGTGATTATAAAACTATAAGCTTTTTTCTTCCTTGTACTGAAGTATCAGGGGCATAATTTTGTCTCCTTTTGCTTTAAAAGTGTGTTTAAAGCACCCAACTCCTCATCCTGACCATTTATTACAATACAAAATTTATCAAGTTCTCTTTTTTTTTTTGTGTGTGTTGTCACTTGCTGGTATCTAGCATTCTAATTTGTTGTAACTTTTCACAGGATTATCCGAATTTTCTGTGTCAGAGTAACACGGTCGGTTTTTACCACACAAAACTGGGCAGGGGGGTGAAGGATGATACGTATAGCGCTATATAAATTCCATTTATTATTATTATTATTATTATTATCATGCTCACAAGTCAACTGTGGGTGTGAAACCTTGTCACTGTATGAAAAACCTGGCGCTTTTAACATGACCTGCGCTGTCAACTAAAAGTCACCTCTGGTGGTGTAAGAGTTGACAGCTTTTTTCCCCCCTTATATTGCCAATCAAAAACATGAGACTACCAATTAAAAACTGACCTCTACAATAAAAAAACCAATATCAACAAAAACAACAAACTGACCTCCGGTGTCATGCAACTTATTATGCAGTGGAGGGTCACACATACACACATAC
>CM054162.1:12118100-12155600 GCA_028751875.1 Rapana venosa
TCACCTCCAGGTACATGTCTGTGGTCGTCAGATAGTTTCTGCCCAGGTCCAGGTATTCCAGCCTTGGACACAACCGCTGTAAAAAATTTAATATTAATAATAATAATAACATACAAAACTAAAATAATAATAACATACATACATACATACAGCACTCAGCAAGACTCACAAGATTATAAAACAAGATTATAAAAAAACCATTATCAGCAGCAACATGTTGGTCTCTTCCCCTTTCAATCCACCATTTATTGTTTGATTGCCCAATTCTTTGTTATATGTATAAAAGAAGAGGTTTAGATATTCATAAGGAATATACCACTAGTCAAGAAGTTTTATATGACTCTCAGCAATTCATAATATCAGTTGCTGAAATCAGATAATCTTCACCTGTAAGACCATTACTGTAATAATTACGGGATATATATATATATATATAAATATATATATATATATATATATATGAATATATCAATCATATGAGAGAGAGAGAGAGAGAGAGAGAGAGAGAGAGAGAGAAGAGAGAGAGAGAGAGAGAGAGAGAGAGAGAGAGAGAGAGAGAGAGAGAGAGAGAGAGAGAATGGGCGTGTAATAATAGGTACTTTGGTATGAATGCAGGTGTGTCTAAATCACCAGTGTAAATGAACGGACATTAAACAAAACAAAAAAACCAAACAAACAAGCAAGATTCACAGTTGTCATTTCCCCCAACTTTCAACTACTCTCAGCTGCTATCCATTCCAGTCCAGCCCATTCCAGCCCAGCTGGTGCTAAGTATAGCAGGAAATGACCACTCAAGAGTATGGTAAAAGGAAGGGGCATGTTAGATTTAGCACTGGGTTCTGGACCCTTGACTGAGTTATGCTGGATGTGCGTGTTGTGGACTGAAATTGAAAAAGAAGTTTGCCATTTCATTTTCTGTGTAACATCATACAATAACAAGACAAACCCTGTTAAGTAACTTCTTTTCTTCCTAAATTACACTGTCACCCTTTCAAAAGAAAAAAACCCAAACAACAAGATCAGTCCAATTCTTCCACGTTGTTGCTGAAGATATATATAATATATATATATATATTATATATATATATATAAAGAGAGAGAGAGAGAGAGAGAGAGAGAGAGAGAGAGAGAGAGAGAGAGAGATACAAATGAAACACCACAAGTCTTCAGGTCCCTATAAGATTATGTGCATAAACAATGCACAACACTTGTAGTATCAAAAATGAGAGAGTTACTCAGGTAACAATAAATAAAAAAAGAAAACAAATTTTCTATTAAAAAAAAAAAACCAAGACAAAGGTGCGCCAAATTTTGTTCTATGTTGTTGCTATGGACACACGAATGCAGCGCTGAGTTATCAAGGCCTTTGTGAAATGTATAAGAATAAAATATATAGTGCTACAGTGTGTCATCAGAAACATGAAAAAGCTATTTATGTGACAGGAGAAAAAACAACAACCCCAAACCCCACAGTTGTCAGTTTCCCCCACTCTCAGCTACTCTCAGCAGCTATCCATCCATCCCAGCTGGTGCTGATTACAGCAGGAACTGACCACACTTGGACTTGGTAAAAGGAAGGGGTGCGCTAATCTTCGCACTGGGCCATTGACCGAGTTATGCTGGATTTGTGCACTGTGAAAAAGGTTGGGGGGGGGGGGGGGGGGGGGGGTTGTTGTTTTCTCAAAGCTTACCAAAGATCCGTCCAGTTCTTCTATGCTGTTGTTTCGGACACACAAATGTTTCAGCACCGCCCACTGCATAGGCACTGACACCTCCTGGTCACACATCTCCAACACGTCCTGTAACGATAATAAAACAGTAATACTCACTGATACTGACAATGATAATGATGATGTATCATCATCATCGTGATCATCCATCCTCGTCACCCATCTCCTCATCATCATAACAACAATGATGATGACACCGATGATAACAAAGAAAAGCAGCAAGAATTCATGAGCACAACAAGAAAAAATGAGCAAAAGATGAACAAAAAGAACAATAACAATAGCAATGGTGCAGAAGAAGAACAACAATAACAACAACAATAATGATGACTAAAATAACAACAATAATAATATAATGATAATGATAATTATGATAACAACAATGATTATCATCATGATGATAACAACATTAGCAACAACAGTTACAAGTAACAAGGACAAAAACACTGATAATACTGATGACTGATGTAAACCACATTATTGATAATAATCAAGAATGATTGGACACCTTTCATTTTCAGACGATCAGAATATGACAAAACAGGGCAGAGAGGTACACACACCATGTACTCCCCCCCCCCCCCCCCCCCCCCCCACACCACACACACACACACCAAACAAAAGAATTCTTTACGTGGACATTCATTAAGTGTCAGAGTGTGTCATTTTCATAACAGACTGGTGGGAAGTGTGATCTACAGGTTCAGATTGGATGCATTTAGGACTAAATTTTGTAAACAGATAACTTGTCTATGTGGTTCTGACTTATCACCTAAGCATGTCATTCTTCATTGTGAACTACTTCGACCATATTTTTCTGGTACAGATGTAGATAAGATTTCAAATATGTCATTTGAACATTTATTGGCCGATAATGTGGTTATGTTGGAGACAGTTAGTTGTTTAGTTAGAAGCCTTGTTGGCAAACTTTTGTAATTGTTCTTGCTGCAGTTTAAACTGTTCAATGCGCCCACCCTCCCCCTCATCCCTCCCATAATTTCTTTGTTTTGTTTTTTCTTTTATCTCGTGCACAGACACTAATATGTAAACACACACACACAAACACGCACGCACGCACACACACACACACACACACACACACATACACACGTTCTCTATATATTGTAACACTTTATCTTTGGTCTAACATCACCTTGAGTGAACAGACGTTAAATTAAAGAAAGAACACACACAGACACTCACTCTTCCACCCCACTCACCCACCCACCCACCATCACCTACCTGTAAATGAAAGTTTGACGAAGCACAATTGACGACGACAAACGTTTTCAGTCGATCCCTCATTTTGAGCAAGTCCTGAATGGACTGAATCGGCACGCAGCTAATCTCCAAATGGTTCAGGCTGGTGAAGTAACCCAGACGGATTGGCTGTGATGTGGAGATTGAAGAGTGTGAGGAGGCGGAGGAGGATTCAGTCTCCGGTGTTGTACACTCGATAGGCTTGTACAACTGTGTAAAAGAAAACCAGAAAAAGGAAAAATAAACAAATGACTGAATCAGTTATTTTATTCTTTTATTCATTTATAACTTTTTAAAAATGGAATACGCACTCATGCGCTTTTTTTCACATCCAGTCCCTGTGCGTATGCAGTTTTGTAAATTTTGTCATCCGTTCTCATAGATAGGTAATATGGTACATAAATGAATATGGACGGTTAAGCAATTAATAACTTGATAAACAAAGAGAAAAATAAAATAAAAAGTTTAAAAATCTAAATCCATTAGAAAGAAAAAGTCACTTCCATGGGGGAGGTGGGGGGGGGGGGTCCCACCTTCATGTCACTAGTGTTAAATGTGAAAATAATATAAATGATGTGTGCACGAGGGAGTGGGTGCATGCACATGTGTGTGTGTGTGTGTGTGTGTGTGTGTGTGTGTGTGTGTGTGTGTGTGTGTGTGTGTGTGTGCGAGTGTGTGGGTGTGAAAGTGTGTGTCGGTGTGAGTGTGTTTGTGTGTGTGTGTGTGTGTCTGTGAGTGTTTGTCACTGTGTGTGTGTGTGAGCATGCATGTGTGTGTGCATGCATGTGTTTGTGTGTTGAATCCTGGTTTATCTATGGTACTTCATACCTGGAAAACTTTATCCTTCTGAATACATCAAGATTATTCATGAATAAAATCTTCAAAGATTTAGATATCTAAAGTCACAATACTTGTAAAGGCTATATCATTTAAGTTATTGTTCAATCACAGCTGTCAGTTTCCCCCACTTTCAGCTGCTCTCAGCTGCTGTCCATTCCATCCCATACCATCCCAGCTGGTGCTAACTATAGCAGGAACTGACCACACTTGGACTGGGTAAAAGGAAGGGGCGTGCTAAATTCAGCACTCTGGACTGAGTGATGCTGGATTTGCATGCTGTGCAATGGCTGCAAATGAATAGCAGCAGGATGGGTCTTCCTATGACTAAATTATTCAGTTATGCATGAAAATACCCTAGCTAGAAGACTGCTTCAACATTGGGTTACATAGTACAAATGTTGATATCATGGGAACAACATGTTTCAACATTGGGTTACATAGTACACATGTTGATATCATGGGAACAACATGTTTCAACATTGGGTTACATGGTACACATGTTGATATCATGGGAACAACATTGCAGGCTGAATCATCCCAATCAGCATTGGTTTTCCCAAAGTTCCCTCTATCTCACATCTTCCTTCGCCACCTTCCACCCTTTCTCCTCTCAAGCAATGCAATGGCTCCCCCCACAAAAAGGTCAATGCAATGGCTCCCCCCACAAAAAGGTCAATGCAATGGCTCCCTCCCAAAAAGTCAATGCAATGGCTCCCAAAAAAAAAGGGTCAATGCAATGGCTCCACCAAAATAGTCAATGCAATGGCTAAAAAAAAAAAGTCAACGCAATGGCTAAAAAAGCCAGTCAATGCAACGGTTCCAAGAAAACAGTCCAAACAATGGCTCCACAAAAAAGTCAATGCAATGGCTCCAAAAAAAAGGTCAATACAATGGCTCCACAAAAAAGTCAATGCAATGGCTAAAAAAAAGGTCAATGCAATGGTTCCCCCCAAAAAAGTCAATGCAATGGCTCCAAAAAGAGTCAATGCAATGGCTAAAAAAAACAGTCAATGCAACGGTTCCAAGAAAACAGTCAATGCAATGGCTCCACAAAAAAGTCAATGCAATGGCTCCAAATAAACAGTCAATGCAATGGTTCCAAGAAAACAGTCAATGCAATGGTTCCAAGAAAACAGTCAATGCAATGGCTCCACAAAAAGTCAATGCAATGGCTCAGCACCATACCATGTCTGGAGATACTGACACAAGGACCATTCTAACCTTACTACTGAGGAGAACAGGGTGAAGCAGATAAAGCAATGATACTGAAGTAATACTGACAGCCTGTATGCATGGAAGTCTCCTGGGTAACAGGTTCCATCCACACATCTAATGAATTAGCATTGACATTTTAACAACCTGATATATCGAACCATCAGCCGACATCCACCAGCCAATCAGCTCTCACCAACAAGCCCACACCCATACTCTTTACAAATCAGTATAAATCAATATCATCAATCAATAAATTATCAACATTCAAGGCATGAAATATCTACTTTTATTCCATTTCAAGAAGGTTGCCCAAACTGCATAGTCTATAACAGATCTACAGATATGGTTGCATACTGTGTCAAGTATGTGACAGACCAGAGCTCTGACTCTGTTTCTCAATCAACACCTCCCGATTTTTCCCCACACCCCTCCACTTTCTCACATCCATCCTTCCTTCTTAACTTTTGGCATTTTGCCTGCATGCATAGATAGATATATTATAAATATATATGTATAAATTTATATCCCTCATCACCCGCACCACCCCAAAATCCAACATGCCCACCCCAAGTTTGGAGGTTCCTATATTAAAAGACTCTCACCACAAGGACTGGAGCCTTGGAGATGATGTCCACAACAAGCTGCAGGTGAAAGTTCCATTCCTCAAGGTCAGACACCCTGCTTCCCGGTCGCGGTCGGTTTCCGTTGTCCGCATCCAGAGAGAGGCTGGGGGGACTCAGTCCATCCTGCAGGTTGTCTATCGCTTCGTTCAGCTCGTACAGAGTGTTGCTGGCGATGGTCACGCTCAACTTTGCTGCTAGAATTTCATCGGCTGTGAAGAAAAATGAAGTGCAGATTTTCATGATTTTTAAAAAAAAATTGATATTGAATATGTAGCGGTACCACTACCAATAACTGAGTAGTGAATAAGGGCATTCCATTATAATTTATATCCAATAAATATATATCACTCACTGACTCAGTCACATTCTCACACTTTAGTGTCTTTACTGAGACAGTTTGTGTCTTTACTGAGAAAGTTTGTGTCTTTACTGAGACAGTTTGTGTCTTTACTGAGACAGTTTAATTTAAACATCCATTCTAGATAGTTAAGTACCACTACTAGTCTAAAGTAGCAATTATTTTGATCAACAAATGGCTTGGCTCAACCTACAAATTACTTAATTATAATAGAATACATTACCATTAGAACTGCCCATCTGAGTGTGTGCAAATCAGAAGCGGCCACTGGCAAAGTGCACCCATGCACACACACGCACACACACACACACACACAGAACACAGACACACAGGGATGGGATAGCCTGGTGGTTAGCGTGATGTATTCCCATTCAAGAGGATTTTTCCTCTGGAGTTAACATCAGTGCCAACTCCACTCCCCCCCCCCCCCCCAAAAGTCCTTTAGATGAGACTATAAGTTTGTATAAAAATATACACCAAGGTCCCGCACACATGTTAAAACCTGTTCTGCTTTTCGGAAGAGTAGGCAGTGGGAACGGATGACAAAATTTTCAAAACTACATACACATGGGAACTGGATGTAAAAAAGCATATAATTGCTTATTCCATTATCCCCAAAATAAAAGTTCTAATCTAAATATACTAAATAAACACACACTGACACAGTGCCGGAGTGACAGTGGATCAGTGATCTGGAGGTAACATGCCTGCCTAGAATGAAAAAAAGTGTGTGGTCCCCATTTGCACAGTCTGAACTTTTCCTCCATCTACAAGATTCTGAATGGTTGATTGGGCACTTGTCTTTTGGATCAGATGATAAAATGAGGTTCCATACGTTATGCATTGCTGCATGTTCACAGTCACACATTCAAAGCATACATGTACATGTATACAACTTTACAAGAATCCATGACAAGAGAGACATCCCTGCAAAATTCTGTACTAAAGAAACCATTCTCACTCTCAGTCACAGGGATATATATATATAGACAGAGACAAGAAAACTCCCCCCCACCCAATCCCCCCAAAAAACGTGGCTGGCTCAGTGGCTGACAATGTATTTTGATAAACAAAGATGATTATAAAATGTTGAACATTTAGTAACACTAAAACTCAGTAACAGGAAAGCATGAAAACAAAACCAGTGTCTGATTCAGTTACTGTGGTTACTAACTAGTAACTCAGTAATTGTAACTGTAGTGTAAGTTGGACGGGAGAGCTCAGTGGTCGGAGCACTGCTTTCCCCCAGCCAAGTTAAGCAGCGTCGAGCGTGGTTACCAGTTGGATGGGTGACCGTTTGCGCGCCTTGGCTTCAGTACAGTTCCCCCAGTTCAACCAGCTGTAAATGGGTACCTGCCCTCTTTAGGGTCAGGGAAGGTAAAGTAGCGAGGGAGAGAAGATGGGCGCTGCCCTCAATATGCTGGCCCTAGAGAAGTGAGGTCTCTGACGCCTCGCTCCCCTACCTTACCTTTACCTTAGTGTAAGTGTAACTTGTAAGCTTGCCTTCACAAAAACTGGAAAAGCTGTGCAGCTATTGTGAACAATTTAATTCACAAATTTCTAATGAAATACTTCATTTCCTAGTATGTGTAGTGTTTATATCATTCACTTAATCTGCAGAAAAGTTATTTCATTTGATTTGTAATTTTAACTGGACTAATTTTAAATATGATTTAAATAAAATTATATATTTTCTGAAGTTGGAATGCAGTTACCTCAATGGTAGGGCAAAAAGTCTCATGAACATAACTCCCACCATTGGTGAACCTTGACGCTCTAGCTGAGGGGTGAATGAAAAAAAAATCACTTATGATCCTGGTAGTGACCAGTACATGTTGCAGATCAAAGTCAATTCCCTGGTTTGGGCTTCAGTAGTTCAACTTCAAGTTGTAAAATTCATGCACATTAACTGTATTGCTCCAAAACAATTATCAAACTTAAATGATCTAGTTTTGACACTTCTCAGTATATTCAATGTTGACTTTTTTTTCATCTAGATCAAGGTGTGATTTTAAACACAAGAGAAATTTATGTTTATACAAGAAGAGAGCCCACATTTTTATATGTGCTGGGAGTGCAGTAATCAAGCTGCAAATGCAATATTAGAGCATGATGCAAGTCAGAAAATCAGTTTTTCATACTTAGGTTCCTCAGGAATTACTTACCATTGTCTCTCAGCATTTGACACAGACATTTCAGTCTCTGTAAAGACTTCAAACTATAATACGGTTCATGAAAATTATCCATGACTACTCAGTCATGGGACGTTCTCCGAGTCGGTGAATAGCGAGTAAATTCTCCAAGAAGTTCAGCAAACTTGTTCAACATTCATGACACAGATCGACTCTCTGACGCATGTGTTCGCGTTTCCTCTGAAGGACACAACTTGTCAACTACTGAGCAAGAGTCCACAGTGCAATAATGTAAAAGAGCATCTGAACTTCGGCAATGTCGGCAACACGATCTTTTCCTTTTCCAGTTTTGTATGAATATAAAAACCGTTTGGAATGAAGACAGTGCAAAAAACGTATCATCAATACACGACAAATACCATTTACATCAAGTGCTGATGAACAGTAAATTAAAACAAGCGATCACTTCTATCAAATTTGTAAACATTTTCGCATGTGATCGACACGGAAGTGACGTTTTACTTCCTCAGCGGAACAGCAAAATTAGTGACGTCGTGAATGTCCTCGTGATCAAGGTCAAGGTGAAGGGATGATGCAAGGGAGGTCATTGCAAGGGGCAGGTCACGTTTACCGGTAGAATTTTAACAAACAACGTGCGAGCGATTCAAAGGCTAATCCCAAAGTGTTCAAAACACAGGGTCACCTCTGGAAACTTTCTTTTTGACCACAGGCCTTGATTTGAAACAGCAGAGTCAACTTGAAGCGGGCCAAGAGCTTTTTTTCTGGTAAGTGAAATCCTGTAGATCAGCTGTTCGTTTACTCAGAGAGAGCGTTTACTCAGAGAGAGCGTGTTTTGTTTGTTCAGTGGAAATTGATCACGAAAAGCCATTCTCACTGACACAGTGACACAACTGTCATAGAGTCACAAGTGACAGCATGGCAAGTCGTTCTGCTTCTGTTTCTGCTGAGTAATGGTTGCAGTCAAGCGCTTAATTGTGTTATGATTTCACATCTTCAGGGTGATAGTGATAGGTAAGGTATCTTATTATTTGGCGGTCACTGGGGAAATCAAATACTTGAATTTGAAATAGTCCTCATTACTGATTTCACTCAGTCTCTCTCTCTCTCTCTCTCTCTCTCTCTCTCTCTCTCTCTCTCTCTCTCTCTCTCTCTGGGCTTTATTTTATTTTATTATCACATATATATCCTTAAGGGCGGGGACTGGATGTAAAAAAGCACATGGGTGCTTATTCATTATCCTCGAAATAAAAGAATTTGTCATTCTCTCTCTCTCTCTCTCTCTCTCTCTCTCTCTCTCTCTCTCTCTCTCTCTCTCTCTCTCTCTCTCTTTATTTCTTTCTTTCTCTCAGCATCTTAATGTCTGTGTGTCACTCTCTCTGTATGTCTGTCTTTCAGTCTCTCTCTCTCTCTCTCTCTCTCTCTCTCTCTCTCTCTCTCTCTCTCTCTCTCTCTCTCTCTGTATCTATCTATCTATCTATCTATCTATTTGTCTCTGTATGTTACAAGTGAGATAGTGTGGTGGTTTTTTCCTTGACTTTTGGGGCAGAACTGGTTGTTTAAGGGGAGGGGTGTTAGGGATGGGTGTTTTTCTTGTTTAATTGGTCTTTTTTAAATTCATTTGTTTGGTTAACTTTTGTGGTTTTAAATTAATTGATCTCTAGATTTATCTATAATTGAATGGCAATTTAAGTTATAAAATCATTTCAGTGCTCGCCCACATTGACTTGTTTATTTATTGATTTATTCATGTTTGTTTTAACTTTTTATCCACGAGGGACTAGTGTAGAGAAGCTCTGGCTTATCCAGTTATCCTCAATGAAGTATTCGAGTTCAAGTTATAGGTCTCTCTCTCTCTCACTTTCAGTGTCTCACTGTCTGTGTGTCTGTCTCAATCTGTCTGTCTCACTGTCTGTCTTTCTGTCTGTCTGTCTGTCTGTCTGTCGCTCGCCCTCTCTCCCCACCCCCTCCCTCTCTCCCTTTCTCTCTTTTCTCTTCTTGTAGAGAATTATTACAATTTACTATGATTTAATAATTTACCTGTATCTAAATTCTGATTTAATCTTAATGTTCCTTACTTGGTCTATCAATAGTATGATGTTATTAATTTATATATGATGACAATTGACAGGTTCTGAAAAAAACAAAAAACAAAAACAAACAACAAATCCATCATAACCTCGAAGTCAGCATGTGGCTGTCTAAAAGGCTAAATAAGGGAGGGGGAGGGGGGGGGGGGGAGGGGACTGTCGCATATGTGCAAAAAATTCTCACCATTGGTAAACGTCATATTTCTATCCAAGGAACACAAAACAAAAATGCTAAACAAATGGGAACAATCCCAATTACTCGCAGCTAGCACAGTTTCATGAATTTTATAGATTGTCATAGATTGCATCAAGTAAATTATAATGTGTACAGTGTAGTGTGTGCATGTACATGGAAGAGCACACAGGCATAGCATACATGTGCACACATGCATTAAAAGAACTTAATCCCCCTCCTCCACCCAAAAAAGAGAGAAAGTTTGTGAAAATCATGAAGAAAATACAGATGTTACTACATATTGAAGAATAGGAGGCGACAGAGAGTTTTATAATATGAGAATGCTAATTGCTAGAGACCTAAAGTTTGAATATTTGTGATATTATTAACTTATTTACAGTGTAGTGGTGCTTGAGACTGAATCGCCAAAAAAATAGTTGTAGCACTTGACTTGAGACCTCAATTTATTGCCTCATTGAAAATACTAAACAACACCAACTGGTACGTTGAAATCAGAAAGAGGAGAGTGAAAAAAATCTGACTTTGGACTCAGACTCCAACCCTGACCTTGTTGAAATTCCGATTTTGTACTTAAGAGATGACTCCACAGTTAACTCTTGGCCACCAGCATCATGAGGAGTGTGCCTGACTTGTTGCAGATTTTGATTCTTCCATCAGAAGTGAATCCTCCTTTAACCCCATCATGTCTGGAGATCAGAGCAGCAGCACCCTGGAGAGATACAACGAGGAGAAGCACTCCTCCAAGCTGTGGAGGAAGATGAAGGAAGCTCCTTTCGTCCCTGTCGGTGAGTGATCAGACCCTTGTCTTATGTTTGTGGTGTGAACTTGGTCAGTTTGGGTTTATCTAAGCTTTGTTGTGATTCAAGAAAAAAACAAAGTTGTGGCTTTATCTTTTATGATCTTCCTTGCATAAACTATAAAGCTCCTGGTATATGGCAAGTGTCACCCCATTGCAGAGTTCTGAGGTTACTGATAGTTTGCAAAAAGAAAGCCAGCTGCCAACAGTATTTCCGTGCAGTATGTTCAACGCGAAGTCATTGTAAGAATTGAAGGATGAATCATACTTTGTTGTCATGACTTGACTTGATTTGACTCCTTTATGAACTCCTTGAGGAGTTTATGGTGCACCACAATAACATTTTTCAAGCAGTCTTTTATTTCATGTTGCTTATTGTCCCACTCACCATGAAGGCCATTTCAGGGCTGTCACTTTATAGTTATGTCAATTTTAGCGCTCTCGGATAACATTCACCTCAAGTTCAACATCAACACCATTAATCTGAAAGAAAAAGAATTATTCAGTGAAAAAATATCTTAATTATTTCATTGCTTAAGGCCAATAAAACCAGGCTGTGCTGAGGATCCAGCCATTCTGCTAAATTTATTATCCCCAGGTTATAGAACGACATAAAAAGGGTAATGAACACTTCAGAAACTATGCAAAAACAATATGAATTTCAAGAAAAATGTTATATGGACAACACTGCAGAATGGACATCCTGCGCAGGCAGTCTGTCTTGGGCAAAATGGAACCCTAGTGGAGCCCATTCCTCTCCAGCTTGCATGGTTATGCTGGGTGTGTTCGTGACATGAATTTCTGCCATCAGCCGCCATGGCTGGCCTACTCTTCTGTGAGAGGCATGCGGATTGGTTTTGTTGAAGAATCAGAACATGTGCACAAGATGCTCTGCGCGTGTGTTTGAAATTGGTATATATATATATATATATATATATATATATATATATTATATATATCCATTTTTACTCTTAGCTAGAGTGAGAAAAGACTTTGCAGAAGAATGGAGATTGGTACTCTGGTTAACTCCAGGGGGAAAGTCATCTCAGACAGATGCCTCAGTGGAAACTTGATCCCAAACTCTCAGAACTTTACTGTCACATCATGGTACTCTGACCATTAAAAAGCGATTCTGTAACCCCCCCATCCCACACCCCACCCCCCTTTCTCTGCACCCCACCTCCACGCGTGGCATGTTCAGCACTCTAATTCTAAAGATAATTATTATTCCTGGTTTGGCTGGAACGATCCTTGTTGAATTGATCATCATCGTGTATGGATGTGGTGGTGGGCCTGAAGCTCCACAGGACTCTTCTGACGTTTTTCTGTGTGGAAGGGTGGCAGCCTGTTAAAGGCACGTCATGTGTTGAGGGTATACCTCACATGTTCCAAGTACTGCCGAAGTAGACAACCTACCTACCTATTATTTTTCAGTTCAGTGGTTTGTGTGATCTTTTCCGTAAAGTTCATGCCCTCGCCACAGTTTTTGGCAGAGAACATCAGTCAAGTGTGTGTGTGTGTGTGGGGGGGGGGGGGGGGGGGAGGTGAACAATTATGGAGTTGTAGGGGGAGAGGGTGGGATGGTTTGGTGACATCTTGGCAGGGGGCTGAGTGGGAGTGGTGAGGGAGGTGGGTCAGTGCTAGTGTACTGCTCAGGTCAAGGTTGAATTTCAGACTGGTCACAGCTACGCATCTTGTTGCTGTGGTAGTGTCCATTTACATGTTATTATAGATCATAAAGAATTGTATGTGTGCTGTCAGTATGTGTGATGTTAATATCCAATTATATTTTTAGTGTGGAGTATTGGTCACTTCAACATGGGCGTAGCTTAGCGGATTGAGCGTTGAGCTCATGATCTGACAGCATGGGTCTCAGTCACCATTGAGACATCCATTTGAGGGGAATTTTTTCCCAGGAGTTAACATCAGAATTTCCCTGTGATAATGCCAGGGGCTTTTTCAGTATGAATAGTATTAGTATCCCTACCATCTGGAAATTCTGTGCTAGAAATTTCCCCATTTCTATCACTCCCTTTGTTTCTGTCTTTAACCTTACCTCTCAGTCCTCTCCCTCTCAGGCTTATTTTGTGCATGCCCAGCCCATTCTTCTGCCTTTTTTTGTTGATTCAAGTATGAAATTTTGTATGGTTAACTAGTATGGATTTGGTATGGCTAACTAGAATGGATTTGGTATGGCTAACTAGTATGAATTTTCTATGGCTAACTAGTATGAATTTTCTATGGCTAACTGGTAACAGATTTTGTATGGCTAACTAGTAGGATCTTGTAATGGCTAAATAACTGCATGATTTTGGATGGACTAACTGGTATTGAAATTTTGTAAAGGACAAAGTTGAATTTTTATGAGTAACTAGGTAGAATTTGTATGCTAAGTACGGATGTGGTATGCTAACTAGTAATGTATTTTGATATGGTAATATACAGATTTTGTATGGCTAACTAGTAGGATTTTGTATTGCCTAGCTCTGAATCAGGCAGTAAGATCCTAATAAAGTAACACACAACATGACATTGTCCATTCAGCGCTGGAGCTATGGATATCTTTATACAATATTATATTTAATGTATTATGGACTAACTACTGACAATGCTAGAAGGCTTATGATCTATCTAACCTGAGTTCATTCTTTGTTCTGCCCAACACTGCTGGTTTGGTCAGCCAGTCAGTTCAGTTGGTACAGTCAGGCTTTTGTGTGTGTGGCCGGTAGTATTTCATCATGGAGTGGTCATTGATGGATCAACAGTCAGTCACTGTGACTTGGACTATGACTAATGAGTGAGTGTTGGTTTCACCAACTCGAGGAGATTAGATTGTTGAGTTGATGTGTAGGGAGGGAGTTTATGGCTTTGAGTAGTGGTTTTTGGGATTGTTTTTTTAAATATATTTGATTTATTAGCTTGGTGATGACTCACCTTGAACTGTTAGGTGACGTGGTGGTGGTGGTTGGAAAGGGGAGAGTCAGGAGTGGAGCTAGTGTGTATTTGTATAGTTTTTGTGTGTAGGGGTGTTGTGTGTTGGGGGGGGGGAGTGTGTGTGTGAGGTGTAGTGTGTGTATGTGTGGTGCGTGTGTGGCACGTGAGTTGAGTGAGTGAGAGAGAGTGTGTGCGTGTTGTGTGTGTGTGTGTGTGTGTGCGTGTGTGCGTGTGTGTGTGTGTGTAAGAAAGAGAAACAGACAAACAGACAATCAGAGAGAGTATACGTGCATGTGTGTGTGTGTGTGTCTGTGAGTGTGTGCACATGCAGTTTTGATTTCAATGTTTACTTTGAGGATAAGTGGTTTGGCTGTGTAAACATGCCAATGAAAGCAGTTATGTTGTTGAAGAGTGAACAGTGGGAAGAGAGAGAGCAAGGTAGGAGGAGAGGTTTGGGGGAAGGGGTTGGGGGATATCACTTATAGCACAGGGAGAGAGAGCATAAAAGAGAAAGTTGGTGTGTCAACATATTTTATATATATGTATGTCTGTGCAAGCCTGCTAAATGAAAGGACTTAGACACATTCGTTCTTTAACAGTTATCTGAAGTGTTAAATAAAATGAAGGTAAAGAGAAGTGAAGTTGTAAATGGCTTGTTTCAGAATACAGGGATACCATCACTTTTGTGTGTGTATGCCTTACTGTTGATGAGACTCAGTTTAGGAAAAGTAAGGGTAACAATAATGATGATGATAATATTAATAACAGCAACAACAGTAATGTAGTAGTATTATTGATGACAGTGATAATAATAATAATAATAATGATGATGATGATGATGATGATGATAAGGATGATGATAAGGATGATAATAACGATGATGATAGTGACAAGAAGAAGAAGAAGAAAAAAATGTATGAAGCAAGGATAACACAACTACATCAAGCTGATATTGATATCATGCCAAGGTGCAGAACAGAAATAAAAAATGTAATCTTATCCTTTCCTTGTTAATACAAACAGACGAAAAGTGCCTCTTTCCTGCTGTCAGAGGTGCACAGTTTATCTGTAGCCAGGAGAAAGAGAGAGAGAGAGAGAGGGAGGGGTGGAAGGAGGGAGGGAAGGGGCAGAAAGCAGGATAGGTGACCTTTCTTTTTGCCAAGTGGCATTTTGACTTGACTGATGACTGGAAGAATATGGTTAAGTGCGGAAACTGCACATATGTATTGTCTAGTGCATGTGTGCTGCAATGGCTCTTATTAAAAATTTTGTGTTTGTGTGTGTGTGGTGGGGGGGGGGGGGGGGGGGGGGTAATTGTCTCTTTGTCTGTGTCATTGTTTGTCTGTCTAAAATGTGTGTTGTGTGTCTCTGTGTGTGTTGTGTTTCTGTGTGTATTTTGTCTCTTTGTCTGTGTCATTGTCTGTCAGTCTAAAGTGAGTGAGAAGAGAGAGAGAGAGAGGTGTGTGTGTGTGTGTGCGCGCGCGCGCGTACTATGTGTGTGTGTTTCACAAGTTGTGATATTAGACAGGGGGGGAAGGGGAAAGAGAGAGAGAAGGAGGGTGTGTGAGTGTCAGGGGAGGAGGGTGTAGTTGGTAATGTACAGGAGAAGGAATTTCAGGGGAGTATACGTGTGTGTGTGTGTGTGTGTGTTTGAATGCATGAGGTGAAAACATGCATGCATGCAAACACATTATGCACTCATGCATTCCCCTCTCTCCTGACACAACACGCATGCATGCACACAGAACATCTTGCGCACACGTTAAATCCTGCTCCATTTTTCGTAAGAGTAGGCCATTGTGTGCCGGTGGAAGCAGATGACAAAATTGACAAAACCGCATACACCCAGGGACTGGATGTAAAAAAGCACACAAGTGCTTATTCCATTATCCTCAATACAAAAGAATAAAATAAATAAATAAATAAATGAAATAACACACACACGCATGCACACTATTTTTCTGTGTCAGGCTGGCCTGGCCCACTGAACAGCTAGCTAGATTCCTGCGGCAGTTCCCAAAGAATCCCTGCGTTCCAAGAAAAACACTAATATTTATTCTGCTCCTGCTGTTTCCCGTCTTCTCTGTCAGAGACAGAGCGATCAGCTTGGCACCTTTTGGCTGCTGCTGCTGCTACTGCTAGAGTGGTTTTTTTAATACTATTATTTCTTTTGTACTTTGAGTTGTTGTGCTTGTGTGTGTGCGTGTGTTTGTGTGTGCATGTGTGTGTGAGTCAATCAATCGGTCAATCATATTTATTCAGTTTTGCAGGCCATAAGACCCATATGAACACAGAATATGAAAAAGCAACCATAGAGCAGTTGAGGTGATGTAATACAGTAAGCATGTAGACTTTTGTTGCAGGCATCAAAAGAGCTACATGTTTCTGAACTTTAGACATTCAGTAACGTAAAGAGACTGTTTGTGTGTGATCATAAAAATCCTTATCTTTAATTCACCGACACCGCTGCCGAGATTTGAACCCACGTCTTCATGGATCGACGAGATTGAAGTTGGCCATAGGGTCTTCCACTGTAAAAGAGCAAATGAGTTCATATATATATATATATATATATATATATATATATATATATATATATATATATATATTATAATCAATTGAATGAATTACACTAACAGCTTGGTTATAAATAACACACAAATGCAGTTAAGCAAGAGAATGGATCATGCAAAACTGCAGTGTTAGTCTGTTAAATTGTCTGTGGACAAACTGCAATGTTGGTCTGTTATGTTGTCTGTGGACAAACTGCAATGTTGGTCTGTTGTGTTGTCTGTGGACAAACTGCAATGTTGGTGTGTTGTGTTGTCTGTGGACAAACTGTAATGTTGGTCTGTGGTGTTGTCTGTGGACAAACTGCAATGTCTTCTCTATTGTCTTGTGGACAAACTGCAATGTCTTCTCTGTTGTCTGTGGACAAACTGCAATGTTAGTGTATTGTCTGTGGACAAACTGCAATGTTAGTGTATTGTCTGTGGACAAACTGCAATGTTGGTCTGTTGTCTGTGGACAAACTACAATGTTGGTCTGTTGTCTGTGGACAAACTGCAATGTTGGTCTGTTGTCTGTGGACAAACTGCAATGTTGGTCTGTTGTCTGTGGACAAACTACAATGTTGGTCTGTTGTCTGTGGACAAACTACAATGTTGGTCTGTTGTCTGTGGACAAACTACAATGTTGGTCTGTTGTCTGTGGACAAACTACAATGTCTTCTCTATTGTCTTGTGGACAGGTATCGGAGGCTTGATAGGAGCGGTGACCTACGGCGTCTGGCAGTTTCGTAACCGTGGACAGATGTCCCCGTCTGTCTACGTCATGCACTTCCGCGTCATCGCCCAGGGCATGGTGGTGGGGGCCATCACCATCGGCGTCGGCGCCAACATCGGCATCAAGCTGTGGGAGCGTTACATGGAGTCACCTAGCGACAAAAAGTAGTCTGCTTGTCTGTTCTTTTTTTTTGTTTTTTTTGTTTTTTTCCAAATGGATCGTGGTAGTATAAGGTAGTGGCTGGATGTAGTGACTCGTCTTACTTTCAAGAAAAGGGTTTTTAGTGTTTTGTTGGGCTGGTAAGACAAGAAAGTGTGAAATGGGCATCATTGTCGTCTGGTTTAGGAGAATAATCTGCGATCTTCTCTTGATTGATACTGATAGTAAAAGAAAGGCTTGAACTTGGACAGTGTTCTTTTCTTGTGATAGTCTTTGGGTTTTCTTTTTTTTCTCTGGGTGATGATACAAGAACTGAAAAAGAATGTGAATGGGAGTATTATTAGATATGTTTCTGCGTTTTTCTTGTTCTTTTTTTTCTTTGGGGGGGGGGGGGGGGGGTTAGTACAATAAAGTTATGAATAAAAGTGTCTGTTGTTGTTTTCTTGTGATAAATTGTGAACTTCTTTTCTTTGTCGATAGTGCATGTGGGGTTATGAATGGGAGTGTTATGCATTGTTTTTCTTCTTCAAATGTCGACCTCTTTTTTGTGCATAATGCAAGAAAGCTTCGAATCGGAGTTTTGTGGGATGTTTTCTTTGACGAAACATTCTATTTCTTCTATTAGTTTGTTAATGCAAGAAAGTGCTGATAGGGGGAGTGCTGTGAGATTGTTTTCCTATTTCTTATTTTTGACTGTGCAAGAAAGAATGTTAGTGTGTGAATGTTGTTAGGGGTTGAGTTTGTTTTTTGTGTGAGGAATACCCGTTCTTTTTGCTGGTAGTCGAGTGCCAGAAAGGTTGAATGAAAACGGTGTCAGTTTTCTTTTGATTGTTGTGGTGAATATTCTATTTATTCTGTTTGCTGAGTGTGCAAGAAACTGTGTATGGTGATGTTGTTGATGCTTGCTTTGTGGTAGGTAGTTTACTTCTCTTTGTCTGTGTAGTGGAAGAACATTTTGAATGGGAGCAAAATAGTCGACTTTTCCTCTTTTTTGATAGTTCAAAACTGTTTTGAATAGAAGCTTTAGATGATGTCCTTTTTTCACTTTAACAGTCTTTTTCTTCTTTGTGTGTGTAAATGTGTATAAAGTGACTTCTTTTTTCTTTCTTGATGTATTTGATTTTATCGTGCAGTTGAAAATGGAGGTGTATACATTTTTATACTGACTAACAAACAGAAGGATAACCGATTGCCAGATCTATCTAGAATTAGCTTTCTTCATTATTCTTTTGTGCCATCACAGCTCAAACCTTTATTTTTTTAACTTCCATAATCTTTTTGACTGCTTTTTCTTTTTCTCCCTCCATATAATTTTGAAATTAGCTATTTTTCTTGCTCGGTTGATGCAGTATAAATCAAATAAAATTGTATACATCCTATGTCTTGACAGGGTTGCTTGTTTGATAATTTTTAAAAAGAAAGAAAGAAAGATGCGACATAATGAACTTGGTTATGGCTGAGGTGGACATTTGAAGTGAGTGGCATGGGAACAGCAGGACAGAAATGTCACAGAAGAGGAGGCAGCAAAACAAGAAGAGAAAGAAAGAAAGAAATGAAAACTAGGAGGGTTAGGGGATACTTTGTTCTTGGAGCACTGGCAAGTTCTGGCAAATTTTGAATCTAGTTTGGCTTTCTTTGAAAATTGCACGAGTTAAGTAGTAGACGCTGTCCTGCTTTTTTTTTTCTTGTTGTAATTGATTTTTGTGATTTTTTTTTGTTTTTTTGGTCATTTGATTCTGATTCACTTTACTGTCATGTTGTCACAATTTTAAAAACTTATTTTTGGTCTGTATATTAGTTGCAAAATAATGTGAAGAATATGATTTAGACGATTGTGAAAAGGTCACTTTGATTTGAATGAAATGGTTATGACATAACCGCAATGTGAACAATCAGAACGGGTAGCTGTTTTTGCCTTAACTGTGTAGAAAATATTTGTCTGCTTTAAGATTTATATATTATATTATTTGTTCAATGTTTTCTTTGTGGTGCTTGGACCATGATGTGTTATATTGAGAAATATTGCCTTCATCTAAAATGAACAAGTTAGAGTACGCTTCAGCACACATGTATCCTCATGCCGTTGTGCACAAGCCTATTTGCATCAAAGTCCCTACAACGCGTCAAAACTCCTTGAAGTTTGAGACTCCCTGGTCAGCGTCTTCAAAGCCTTGGAATTTTATTTATTAGAACTGATCAGTGTTGTTTTTAAGTTCTTAAGTCTGAAGATGATGATCATGAAATTTGTTCAGGGATGGTAAAAGCTGTTTACTCTATGAAAACTGTAAGAGAAACGTTGTTTAGCAGGATTCTTAAAGTTTTCTGATAAAGCAAAAATATGATTCAAGGGAAATAATCATATACTTTCGTTTTGAAGCAGGTACGATTGCTTCCCTTGAATAATTTTTGTTGTTGCTCTCTATCAATGTCCTTGCAATTTTTGCTATTTCATGTTTGATACTTGGTAGAAGATGAATTTTCAGTTGCATTCAGTGGAATACGAAAAATATGTAAATAATGTTAAATATGACAGCAGGTAGAAGCTAGTACTTACCACTGTTTCCAGTTTATATTGTGATCAGTAAAAGACTGGCAGTGAAAGTAACTGAGTAATTCAGTCCATGACATTGTCAGGTTTAAGAAATTACTGATGCAGTGTACTGAACCTGTTTGTTGAAAGTCTGAAATCAAGGACAGTTTCCCTATCATCATCATCCTCAATTTCAAGAGTCCTCATCATTGATCATGGATGCATTTATATCTTGAAGCTTACAAACAAGAATAAGCCCATGTGTTATATATCTACAATCTGTTAGTATATCTACTGATGTAAAAACGCTTACCATTAACTTTAAATATGCACCAAAGTAATTGCACCAAAAGTATGAATTATTGGAGGTTACTAGCATGCCTTGCATGTGGCTTGTAGTGTAGCGTTGTGAACAACTAGTTACCTTGTAAAAAAAAAAAAAAAAATCTAGATTTTTTAATAACAAATTTACAAGAAGTACTTTATTAAAGTTGAATTTTGATGGCATGAAATTTGCTTAATCGTTTTTTGTGTGTGATACTGGAATAAATAGTCAGAAACATTAGTTATTTTATTTGGACGGGTTTTTTTGTTGTTTTGGTTGGATTTGTAGTGTGTGTTTTGTTGTTTCAAAGGTAATAGTTAAATGCCTGATCTTTTTTCTTCTTCTCAAATCATGTGTGAATCCAGATACACAGTGAAACACACACACACATGCACAGACACACACACACACACACACAAGCACATGCACATGTACACACACCCAACACACACACACACACACACAACACACACACACACACAACACACACACACAACACACACACACACACACACACACCCAACACACACACTTTTGCTGGAAATATTTTCTATTTCCCCCCCCCCCCCCCCCCCCCTTTAAATTGCAGTCTGGAATAACTCTTGCAATAGACTCGTCTGCAAATGTGTGGATTCACCAAGATTATGATTTGATATTTTTTTCTTTTCAAATCTCAGTTGTCTTTAAAAAGAATTTAGAGATAATCATTTTCTTGCCTGAGCTACAAAATATCATGACACGTGTGAGGATCCGTTTCATTCTCTCTGTTTTTATTGTTTAATATTAATAGTAGTTATTTGTTTTATCATTATCATTGCAAAATTTGTAGAATGCATTTTCAGTTATCAAAGGTGCTAAAATCAAATTGCTTGCCATTTATTTTTTTGTATTTTGGTAACTCAAGTTTCTTTGGTTTGTTTTGTTTTGTTCTCGCTTTTGGGGTTTTATTCAGGGGTGGGGGTGTTCAGAAGGGAGGGGGGGGGGTTGTTCTTTTGCTTTGTTTTGTTTTGTTTTTGTTTTAATGTATTTGTTTTCCACATTTATTCAGTTTTAGTAAGCAGGAGAAAGATCCCAAAGATTTTTTTCTTTTTTGGACTGTGTTTGAAAGAATGAAAAAGTAAAGATTAAGGATTGCTGTTGATGATGGTAATTGATATTGATTGTTGTTGTTGTTATTAACATTTTTTCTAGGTTATTTATTACCGCGTGTGCAAAAGTGTAGCAGTGCTTATGGGTTGGAGTTTGTCAGACTTGATGAAGAAGATTGGAAGTGTCACTCTTGTGTGTAGTTTCTGTTCGTAAGATCTGAAGAAATATATTGTTTGAAAATGAATGTGTGTGTGTGTGTGTTTGCATGTGTGTGTGTATGTGTGTGTGTGAGTGTGTTTGTGTGCGCGCGCGAGTGTGTGTGTGTGAGTGATCCTCTTATCTCTCTCTCTCTTTAAACTTGTGTGTGTGCATGCGCATGTGTGCGTGCGCATGTGTGTGTGTGTGAATGAGTGAGCCTCTCTCTCTCTCTCTCTCTCTCTCTCTCTCTCCCTCCCTCTCTCTCTCTTTAATTAAACGTGTCTGTCTCTCTGTCTGTCTATCTGTTGTATGTTTGCTCTTGTGCGATAGGCAGAGGACACTTTTACTGTGTGTTGTTCAGTGTTAAATCAGAACTTCACTCCTGTAAATTAGAATAATAACCCCACTCCAACCCATGTCAATATTTGTTATAAATCAATACATGTATAAGTCTAATCAAAAGAAACGGACGTTATTTTTTTACGGCTTGATTGTCTTATTCGTCTTGTCACACTATTCCAAATTTTCTTGGTTTTAGTCATGGGCATTTATTACTAATCTTGACAAAATGGCTATGTGTAAACCTCATGGTTTTCATTGCTGCTCTTGATTTGATGACATTTTGTTTTCCAAATGAACTGTCTCAGGGATGCAAACATTACATTGGCAGTGTTGCTTGTTGAGTGAAATTGTTGGGGGTTTTTTTTGGCACACCCCCATTTCTGCCTTCAGCCTTTAACTTGAGGTCCTGGCTGCCTAACTCTTAACATTTAGAAACCATGAATGTTACTAACACTATAATGAAGTCGGTTTAGTTCTCATGAATAAGTCGCGTGATGTGAAAACAATATTTAAGCATGGTGTATAAACATCTTGGAATGACAAGTTGTTGTTTTTCTGATGATAAGATCGTGCAGGTTAAATTCGAGTCATGTTTATATGCATTTTGATGCATGACAAATTTTGTTTAAAGCGGTTTTGGAGTTCTTTTTTTTTTTCTTGTTGCGAGTTTGGTGGGTATGTATGTCTATTATGTATAATTCAGTATAGGAAAGACCAAAAAAGTGACAACAGCTATCAAAATAGGTTACTGCAGTGTCCTGAAGGTTGTGCCTACACTTGATGACTGGCCTCTTTAGCGGTTGTGTCATTCTCTGTTTTCCCTTCAGAGTTGAGAGAAATGTATTTCCGTTACATTTTCACGATGGAAAAGAGCAAAAACCTGACAACAGATATGAAGCTGTATATAATTTTGCAACAGGTTTTTTAAAGGTTCTGCTGCCTAGCTTTGTTTCTGTTTCACACCACAGGGCATTACTATCCCCTTGCCCTGATATATATATATATATATTTTCTACACTGTCCTTATAAACCTTGTTTGGTAAGTTTATCATCGGGATGTATATCTTGTCTAGATTCGTGATAAATGGTGTCTACTAAGCGCAAGTATTGCAGGCTAGAGAAATGTATTCGTGTTAAAATGAAATTTGTGTCAAGAAAAGTAAGAACACATGCTTGGAAAAAGCAAAATCCGTACACCTACCCTACCGACCCACCCTTCCCACACCACCACCCTTTTCTCAGCAACATGAAATTAATTTTTTACTCGTCACCATGTCAAGCAGGTAGGGTGACAAAATAGTTTGCGTGTTGGAAAAGTGGCCCCCGTGCATCTTGTGGAGAGAAACAAAAGTGTTTATGTTACTTTAAACAGTCTCATTCACTTTGAAACGTTAACTCTGATTAAGATTGGTGTGGAAACTGTTATGCTATAGAAAAGAAGGGGGAGTGAATCAGATTATTATATTCAGGGTCTCATGTTCTGGGTACTTATTGTTTGGGAGGGAAAGCTTGCTTGAATTCTCGGATGAAAGTAACAGAATCAGTGGAGAGGAGAATTGTTTCTATGAATCACATTATCATATGTATTTTAGAAGTTCATGTGAACTGTATATTATTATTTCGATAAATGCGAAGGCTTGCTTGAATTAGTGATATTTTAGAAGTTCATGTTAACTGTATATTATTTTGATAAATGCGAAGGCTTGCTTGAATTAGTGATAGTTTAGAAGTTCATGTTAACTGTTAACTGTATAGTTCGATAAATGTGAAGGCTTGCTTGAATTAGTGGATAGAAGGAGCAAAATCATTTGCATTGCTCTCCCCCTCCCTCCCCTTCCCCCCCCCACCCTCACCTTACTCCAGTCTCTATACTCCCCCCTCCTCCCCCTAACCCCCCCCCCCCCCCCCCCCAACTACAACCAAAAAAACAAACAGAACAAATCATCCAATCCTGACTGGTAGCCTTACTACGTCAGCCTTACACTGATTTTGATGTTGACTTTGTTTTGCCAAGAGCGATTCTCAAGTTTGCGGAGAGTTTAATCTGTCATCACCTGTGATTCATCTTTTGTGATACTGTTATTGTTATGATGTTACTAACCACCACCTCAAAGATCACTGTGACTAATTTTAAACCACATCATTTTTTTATCGTAAGACTCGCACAAATGGAAATTAGGGGAAGGGAAAAGCGTTGAAGCGATGGAGTGTAGTGTGCGATTTCTCATTTGGTTTTGTGTTAACAAGTAAATGAGAAATCTGTCAACATTTCTGTTCGCGAATGCTGGTGGTGTGATGGTTTTTGATTGTGTTCTGTGTTGTTTTAAAACACTGCATTTCTTGGTATTGTACTCTACATGCAAAATGGGTTTATTTCATGATCGACTGTGATGCGTGTAAATTATGATAAGATTTTTTTTATTTAGCTGATAATCTGTGAAAGGCTTGTTCATGTTGTGTGTTCCAAAAGCTTGGCTACCCAGTAAGTAAGTAATATGTTCAAAGAGTCGTTGATCTGCTCCTTGTGTTATTTTCCACAAACTTTGGTTCAGATATATGATTATTTATTTATCTATTTATTATTTTATTTATTCTTTTATATCAAGGATAATGGAATAAGCAGTCATGTGCTTTTTTTACATCCAGTCCCCGTGTGTATGTGGTTTTTTAAAATTCTGTCATCTGTTCCCACCGGCACACAATGGCCTACTCTTACGAAAAGTGGAACAGGATTTAACCTGTGCGCAAGATGTTCTGCATGTGTTCGCACACGGGGCCTCGGTTTATAGTCTCATCCGAAGGACTTTTGGGGAGATTGGAGTCTGCACTGATGTTAACTCCAGGGGAAAATATCCCCTTGTACGGGAATCGAACCCGGGTTGTCAGATTGCGAGCGCAATGTTCTGACCACTAGGCTATCCCGTCCCCCCATTACTAGATGTTAGAAGGTAGGAGATTTTCCAGATGATTGTAATTATACATGATAGAGTTGGATAATATTTTATGTGCATATATTAACAAGATATATCCATGTTAAAATATAAGAACATGCTTACTAGAGACCTGATTATGACAGACCTTGGTTGAGGCAGAAAAAATGCAAATATCTGGAAACGTGCCCATGAACACTGAATGCTGCTGCCTAAAACTTAATACTCAGTAAAAAGCTCTTTTTTTATATATAAATGTAATGAAAAATATATTTCTGTAAATGTGTTTATTTGTCAGATTGGGGGGTGGGGGTGGGGGGTTAATGTATAGATTCCACAGAGTTCTTTTTCTGCTGGAAAATGTGTCAGCTGAAGAACAATTTATCGTAAAAAATATTTAGAGTTTGACACTGTAAACATTACAAATCATGCCAGTTTTCCACTTTATAAATCACGTTGATTTTAGTGGTCTGTAAACTACAAAGAACAATGTGCCCTGCCCTCCACTCTACCATTTTTTAAATTTTACTTTAAAGCGCCATAGATAATGCGTACACACATACACATGCATGCAGGCATGTGTACACAACACACAGTTATTTTTTTCTTTTTTTGAATTTGAATTACTTAAGTAATGCATTATTTAACATCTAATAAGTTACAAACAAATATAAGTCCAGTATTCACTGTATGTAACAATTTATTGTTTAATTTATTATAAACAGTAAATGAATATTAATCATGCCAATTACCTTATATCCAATGGGTGCTCTTTTTTCTGTATCTGTCTCAATCCAGTTTCTTTGAGTGAGTCATTTGAGATTGTGTAATCTTATTTTTGTTTGTTTGGGGTTTTTTGTTTGTTTGTTTGTTTTAGTCTTGTATTTTTAAAGGCTTTGAGATAGCGTACTTGTTTAGTGTGTCTGTGTGTGTGTCTTTGTCTATGTCTGTCTGTGTTCTTTTATACAAAAAAGTTAGGGGTTTTTTTTCCCACAGAACTTTGCCAGGAGCAACTCTCTTGATGCCTTGAGTTGGGGCTTTTTTTTGTATTTTTGCACTTATGCATGTCACACACAAGCTCTTACTTGATCGTCATACATCAAAAGTATCAACCAGACCAAGAAAATAATAATTTATCATGATCCAGAATATGAAAGAATGTGGCTTTTGGGCGGGGGAAAGGGAAGGCAAGTTTAAGTTTTGAACCAAGATTTGAACCTCGGCTTATCATTCACAACAGTATACTAACTCTGAGCAGTCACCAAACAAACCACATATCATAGCTACTAATCTTCTGTCGACAGTCCTCTCTAACAATCTCATGAAAGTTAAAGAAAAGAAACAGTAAGACCAGTTGATTTGAAGAGCTCTCTTGATATGATTATTGTGGCCAATAATCTCTTCCTATTTCCATAATAATTTTGATCGTTGCTGTGAAGCATATTCCTCTGCAGTATGTTCAGTTATCAATGTATCAATATTGATGTGAGTTTTCCGATTTGAAGTGTACTTTGTAGTCATAAATTTTTAATAATATCATGTATCATGGATGTTGTGGATTTTTGGGGGGCATGGTTTGGTTCTCAGTGGCCTCGATCTGTGTCAGAGTGACAATGGGTCGGCACTGGAAGAGCATCTGTGATGCCTGTGCCACCCAGTATGGGAGGACAGTCCCTGCCACAGTGACAGTTTGGATTGATTCTGGCCTC
This sequence comes from Rapana venosa, assembly GCA_028751875.1. Lineage (NCBI taxonomy): Eukaryota > Metazoa > Mollusca > Gastropoda > Neogastropoda > Muricidae > Rapana > Rapana venosa. The sequence continues at coordinate 12,144,860 of CM054162.1, forward strand.
TTCAGTGTGCTAACAATTTTGTATTGTGTACTGTAATGGAATTTCGTGTGTTCATTGTCTAACCTTTTTTTCAGTTTCATGCTAGTTTGTTATTTTCTATGATTCTCTGAATAATTTTTTATTTTGTGTTGGGGTTTTTTGGCATATATTTGGGTTATGGTTGGGTTTTTTGGGTCTGCTTATTTGCATTGGCAGAAAGAATTATTGTATGCATTTGTTGGTAATGGTAATGAAGATATGGATTGTGTTACCTTAGTTCATGAGAAGAATCTTCACCAACGTTTTGTTTTAAATTATGAGAACGTGGAGACAAGGTATTGTTACTGGCTTTTTTTTTTTCTGTTTTGTTTCCTTCCGTCTTGTTGTTTGTTTGGGGTTCTTAATCTTTTTTTTCTTTTTTGTGTGAATATTTTGTCAAAGAAAAAATTTATGAAGATTTTTTTTTACCTTGTGATAACAGGTTTTGGAGCTTGAGCAAGAGTGTGGCTTCTTGTTTGTTAAATTAGCATAGAATGGAAGATACAGCTTTTTTTGATTGTTATTGATTTGTTTTGGGGTGGGATTTTTTTAAAGGTTTGTGGGGTTGTTTAAAGTTTTTGAAGCAATTTTGTTAGAGTAGTCATATGTGTATTCAGAGCAGCAGTTCGCTTTTTCTTGCGTTGAAGATAATGAAAGGCATTTCACAGAAAAAAATCTTAGTCATTAATTTTGTTGCTTGCGGCTGTAATCAGATGATTGAAATCAGAGAGATGATGGTACAATATAGATCACTTTTGAAGTGCTCAGTCTTATCTTTAACTTTTGAAGCTTTTGGGTAGGGTTGTCTGTTTGTTTGTTTTGGTTTGGGGTTTTTTCCCATTTTGTTTTGTTTCATTTTGTTTTGGGGGGGTTTGTTTGCTTTGAGTTGGGTTTTTTGTGTTCTTTTCTGCATAATTTTTTCTTCAGACTTTACAAAGTATACAAATTTTTATTTTGAACTAATATTCTTTTTCCTGATTTTACAAAGCACATGTAACATTGATGTTTACTAAATAAACTATACTTACTTTGAAAATAAAAGTGTGTGCATTTCAAGTATGAATATCTGGTTGGGTATGAGCATGCACACATGCATGCACAAACGCGCACACACACACACACACACACACAAACACACACACACATTCTAGCACTTGTTGCTTATCAGCCGGTTGATTTTCATTTATTTGTCCACTGATATTCAAAATTGTGGCATCCACCCCAAAACCCTGATCCACCCCACCCCCCCCCCTGGTTCTTTTCGTTCATCTAATATCACAGTATGTGAAGAGACTTTAAATTGAACACACACACACACACACTCACATACATACACACACACACTCACACACACACACACACACTCACACACACACTTACACACATACACACTCACACACACACACACACACACACACACACACTTACTCACACTTACACACACACACACTTACACACACTTACACATACACACACACACACACACACACACACACACATGTCCTTCAGATGAAACTATAAACTGAGCCCCCGTGCAGAACATTTTGTGCACATGTTAAAACCCATTCCACTTTTTGGAAGAGTAGGCTATTGTGTGCCTGTGGGAAGGGAGGACAAAATTTTTACAAAACTGCATACACACTGGGACTGGATGGAAAAAGGCACACGAGCACTTCTTCTGTTATTCTTGAAATGAAAGAATAAATAAATTAAAATAAGCACACACACATCCACACTCACACACACAGGAACAAGAACTTCCTGACCCTACCAAAATGACTTCCTGACCCTGCCAAAGTGACTTCCTGACCCTGCCAAAATGACTTCATGACCCTGCCAAAGTGACTTCCTCACCCTGCCAAAATGACTTCTCGACCCTGCCAAAGTGACTTCCTGACCCTGCCAAAGTGACTTCCTGACCCTGCCAAAGTGACTTCCTGACCTGCCAAAGTGACTTCCTGACCCTGCCAAAGTGACTTCCTGACCCTGCCAAAATGACTTCATGACCCTGCCAAAGTGACTTCCTCACCCTGCCAAAATGACTTCTCGACCCTGCCAAAGTGACTTCCTGACCCTGCCAAAGTGACTTCCTGACCCTGCCAAAGTGACTTCCTGACCCTGCCAAAGTGACTTCCTGACCTGCCAAAGTGACTTAATGACCCTGCCAAAGTGACTTCCTGACCCTGCCAAATTGACTTCCTGACCCTGCCAAAGTGACTTCCTGACCCTGCCAAATTGACTTCCTGACCCTGCCAAAGTGACTTAATGACCCTGCCAAAGTGACTTCCTGACCCTGCCAAAATGACTTCCTTACCCTGCCAAATTGACTTAACTTCCTCACCCTGCCAAAATAACTTCCTCACCCTGCCAAAATGACTTCATTACCCTGCCAAAATGACTTCCTGACCCCTGCCAAAATAACTTCCTCACCCTACCAAAATAACTTCCTCACCCTGCCAAAATGACTTCCTTACCCTGCCAAAATGACTTCCTCACCCTGCCAAAATAACTTCCTCACCCTGCCAAAATAACTTCATCACCCTGCCAAAGTGACTTCCTCACCCTGCCAAAGTGACTTCCCTGCCAAAAAAGTCTTAACCCTGCCAAAATGACTTCCCCACCCTGATAATCTGACTTCTACCGTAACTTCTTAAGGAGTGTAGAGGGAGGCACACTAAAAGTCTTCTACATCAGTGTGGTTCAGGGCAAATTGAACCTATTAGAGGGAGGTGGGATAGCCTAGTGGTTAGAGCATTGCAATCATGATCTGACGGCCCAGGATCAAGCCACCATGGAGGCACCTGTTTTAGGGAACTTTACCCTGGAGTTAATGATAGCACTGACTCCACTCCCTCTGAAGTAATAATAATAATAACAATAATAATAATAATAAATGGAACTTACATAGCGCTATATCTTGCAAAGACAAATCAAAGCGCATGCATTCAACCTAATCTTACACAGTCATGCAATCAATGATAAACAATCAATAGTTTAAACAAACATATAATTATTACAAACATGGTACGCTGCAGACCAAATCTATGAAATAAAACTTCAATAGTCAACTGTTTTTCAAAAGCACACACACACACACACACACACAGGTCGTATACTTTAAGCAGGGTGATAGGACATGGGTTAGTGAAGTCCTTTGGATGAGACTATAAACTGAGGCCGCATGTGGCGAATGTTGGCAGAACATCTTGCACACATGTTAAAACTTGTTCCGCCTTTCAGAAAAGTAGGCCATTTCGAGCCGGTGGGAAACGGAGGACAATGTTTAAAAAATGCATACGCACACACAGGTGCGGTGTTTCGACACCCTCCCCAAAGTCAGAATGTGGCTACCTTGTATGTACGTTTGTCCGTCGTGTCCGACGACGACCTCCAAAACAGCAGAGGAGGCAGTTGCTGTTTTGGAAACTTGGCAGAAATTTGATTATAGTGGAGATGCCTTGCCCACAGTACATCCCCACTCTCTCGGCCAAGTGGGCATAAGGACAGTCAGCGTTGGAGATGTTCTCCAAAGGCCAACCAGCCCCCAGGGCTGCAGCACATAAGGACTGTGCGAGTCAAGCCTCCTAGTCAGAGAGTCAAAGACTAAGCAGTAAAGTGGAATTCCATGAATGGGAAAGAAAGCCACTGGTCATACAGCCTCTCACTTTGCTGTTGTTGCCCCCAGCGTCAATGGTTTAATCAAGAACTGTGATAAAGCCCAGGCACTGACGGCACTACCTTTACTGGTGGGTAAAAACGGTTCCATACACAAACCCTTACTTTTGGTGACCCGTGGAGCTCTAGCTGACATACAATAAAAACAACAAAAAAACAAAACAAAAAACAATTGGATTGATACATTCCTCTCCAAGTCAAATCAAAACTGCTCTAATCAGGAATCTTTGTTTCCATACTGCTGAAGATACTGTGTGATTTTATTATTACATCGTACTTGCTGATAGAAAACACTGAAAATCTTATCTCCCCCCCCCCCCCCCCCCCCCCAAAAAAAGGCAGAAAAAAGCTCTAATTATCCCATGAAAGAAAAATACAACACTAACACGCACATAGCTGATAGAAATCATAAACTACAAAACAAAATAAAAAAGACATGGACAAAAATTATGATTGATATTATTTTGTTTAAACTTTTCAAGATGATTTCAAATCAAAATCACACACGCGCGCGCGCGTGTACAATATATCACGCATGCTTTCAGTTACGGCAGATTCTCTGCATGAAATTTCAGGCTGTTCTCACGGGAGAGAGCGTGTTGCCACCAAAAACAACAACAACAAAAATATCAGGTCTTCATGTGCATTTGTTTCTCAATCAGAGTGGGCTGGGGTTTTGCAGGCATCGTCCATTATCCCTCCAATGGGACGGCATCCTCTAAAGAAGACCGTCAACCTATCCAATATGTCCCTTGCAAAAGTGTGTTCTGCAGAAAACATCACGTTTGCAGACCACACTGCCATATTTACAACCGCCAGTGGGGCCCCACGCAAAGATTTATATTCTGACCCTTTCCATCCCAGCCCCAAAGGTGCAGACAGGCTAGTGTACAGCCTCAAATACGCCGACCCCCGACACCAACAACAGCCTCTCCTGACGACCCCAATTACACGGCCCACTGACGTACAGAGGATGCAACCCTTACCTCTGCTTCAAATCGGGTATCAACCAGATTCCAGTGTCCCTCTATACCCTTTTTCATCGTGGATGTCAGGACGCCAACCCAACCCTCAACCCCTGAATGACGGTGTCTGGGCCAACAGACAAACCCTCCCACCTCTACGATATGTGACGACCCTACGTCCTCCCCACCGCCAGCCCCCACCCTACCCAGCAGTGTCCGCCACCAGACTTCACCCAGCTCCAACTTTTCTGTCTAGGGTTGCTTGCCCCCAGCTCAACAGTGTATACACTAGAAACTCTGGTGTGATAGATTCACACCTACCAATACTCCACAGTAAGGGTGTGTATGCGGAGGCACGGGCGCACTTATGTGTGCATGCAGTGTGTATGTGTGTGAACAAGAATATGTATGTGCCATTATACGATTGTACTGCATGCATGTGTAGGAACTCATCTTTCAACCAATCATTAGTTAGAAGGTGCATGACATCTTACAAGGACTGATTCCTGTGTTCTGCAACCCGTGGTCTTGAAATGTCAATTTGTAACAATTTAATTTTATATTATATATCTCTATTCTGTGCTGGAGACACGCCCACCCAGTGCTGCTGTGTGAAGCAAACAGTAACAGGACAAACCAGTGACAATCTCTTACACTAGGACCAAGCTTTCTGGAACAGTGCTGATTGTGGTCATCATTCTTTTTCTTTTCTTTCTTTCTTTTAATCCTATTTTTCAGGAACTGTGTGGATTGTAGTTGTGCATTATTATTCATATTCTGGCATCTTTTATTTACAGATGCTTTACTGTATTGTCTGGCCTAGCTTGTTGAGGGTGATTTAGTTGTTCTGTTTGTTTTTATCTCCCTTTCTCTCCATAACCAAACCACACCACCTGTGCCCCCCTTCCCTGACTACTGTCAGTCTGATTGAGTTACACACACATTGTGTGCTATAGAGTGGTCATTGATTTTACTCCTTTCTTCACCCTTCCACCCCTTTACCCCTATAAACTATACACAACCCCCCCACCCCCTACCCTGATTATTATTCATTGTCTTTCTTCTCTTCACCATTCTTATGCACATTAATACATTCCTCACAAAACTAACTTCAATAGATGTATTCAAGACACAATTCATGGCCCTCCAAGGATGGCTTACGAATTTGTCACCTAAATATAAACCATGCAGTCAATAAAATCGAAGATTTAACAAGACTCATCACAAACCAAGGCAAACCATTTCATATACTAGGGCTTTCGAAGTCAAGACTTTCAGAACACATAACCAACACTGACATTTTCATTCCAGGATATAAAATCGTGGGAAAAGATCCGCAAAAGCCGAAAGAAACAGGTATCTTAATCTATATTAGTGAGTCTGTAACGTTCAAGCATCTTCTCCATCTTGAACATTATGAAGTTGAATCCATCTGGATCGAAGTAGCTATAAAAAGGTGCACCGCCTTTTATAATGGGGTTCTGCTACAGAAATTCAACAGAAAGAAAAAATTGGATAGACAAGTTTGACTCCATGATTAATGTAGTCCTATTAGAATCCAGGGAAATAATCTTACTAGGTGATTTCAATATTGACCTAGCAAAAGTAAACAATCAATGGACCCAACTTATTAATTCATTCAATCTTCACCAATTAGTTACTTCACCCACAAGAGAAAAATCAAATTCTAACACAATTATTGATCACGTCTATGTATCAGACCCTAAAAACATCAAATGAAATGTGTGTCCCTGTATATAACTGTAGTGATCACTATCCAGTCTGTACCACATGGTGAAAAAAAGGAACAAAAATTCTCAAACCTGTCCATAAAACTATAACCTATCGTTCTTTTGCAAAATTTAATGAGCAGCTTTTCCTACTAGATTTAAGCAACTCCATGCTCTCCGAAACTTTCAATATTACTGATCCAGATCTGGCCATTGAGTTCTGGATAAAAGCTTTTACTGAAATCTATAACAAACATGCCCTATTAAAAGCCATAAGGATCAAACATGTCCGCAAACCACCTTGGTTTACAAAGGAACTAGAAAAAGCATGTTATCTTAGAGATTAATTAAAAGAACATAAATATTATGAGGAGGCAAAAAAAAAAAAAGAAATGCCATAAACTCAACAACAAAAAACAGAAAGAAGAAAATAAATATTTCCAATACATAATATTGTCCAAACAAAACTCAAAGATTTTATGGAAGGCAATCAATGAAATAACAAATAATCATTCATCTTCCAAATCTGATGTAATCAAAGATATTTCTGCTGAAAAACTAAACAATCACTTCATTAATAATTCTTCTAACATAGTTAGCAATGATAACTCAAAGTCCAATGATCTCAATGAGCTAAAACAATACTGCCAAGAAAAGCATATTCCATCAAAACTCCACATACCATTCATATCTGTTTCTGAGGTCTATAATTATCTGACTCATCTCAAACAATCAAAAATGCGTGGTCTTGATGGAATAGATGGTGAAACTCTCAGCTACAGTTATTACAGACACTCTGACACATATATATGACCTTTGTCTTTGATAAAACTGCTATGGTGATTCTGATCCACAAGTCTGGTGACACTTCCGGTCCCTCAAACTATAGGCCAATCTCCATTATATCTTACCTTTCAAAAACCCTTGGAAAAACATATGAATAAACACCTGGTCCATCATATAGATATTAACGATTTACTTCACCCAAATCAGTCCGTTTAGATTTATCACTCGTGCCATACAGCACTGACTTGTCTTGTAGACAACTGGCTGTCAAACATTAATGACAATACATTTTGTGGAGTACTATTTAGATTTTTTTTAAAATAAAAATGATACAATTGACTGCAGACTTCACATTAAAAAGCTAGACCTACATAATCTCTTTACAAATACTTTAGAACTTCTTGCTTCTTGTCTTACAAGCAGGCAACCGTGTGTCTCAATAGCTACATCCACATCCACACTAAAACCCATTCATTATGGAGTAGCACAGGGATCTATCTTAGGAATAATTCTCTTTTCATTATACATAAATGACCTTCCTCTCCATATCAAATCCAAATGCGAACTTTTTGCTGATGACACAACCACACATACAAGCCATACCAACATGTCTTGCAAATACATTACAAAAAAAGCACTAATGATCTTGTCAAATGGACTAAACTAAAACACATGTCTATACATCACAAAAAATCAAAATGCATGCTTATCACCACCAGACAAAAGTGACAAAATTTATCTCATAAACTTTCTCTAATCCATATTAAAAAGGAAGCAATCGAACAAGCCTTTCACCACAAAGTTCTAGGAGTAACAATTGATGAAAATCTCAGCTGGTACTGTCACATATCCCATCTATGCAAATACATGTCTCAAAGAGTAGTCCAATTGACTAACATCAAACATTGTTTTTACTTTCATTCAAGGAAACTATTCTTTCAAGCTTATATACAATCATCAATAGATTACACTTCAACCCTGTGGGATCCTGCTAGTGCAAAGACTATGAAACCATTATTAAGTCTGTATAGAAGTGCTCTGCATGACAAACAACCTGGCCATTGGAGGGACATTATTTGCACACCCTGAGATCCACAAACTTACCTGGTGTTCCCCCAATGGAAGAGATAAAAACCAGATCGACCACCTGATGATCAATGGGACATGGAGGAGATCGCTCCTAGATGTAAAAGTAAGGAGAGGAGCCGATGTTGGCAGTGATCACCACCTTGTCACTGCAACCCTAAAAGTGAAGCTGAGAAAAAATGGATCTGGGAAACCAAGACAACAACATTTTGATGTGGAAAAGCTGCGCAGCACCAAAGTAAAGAGTGCTTTCACCCTCCAGCTCAAAAACAAGTTCCAAGCACTGGTGGATACTGAAAACTACACACCTCCTGACACGACTAATATAAACACCATGTGGAAACAAGTCAGGACAGCCTACACACAAGCCAGCGAAACGTGCTTAGGACAGAGACAGAGGAAGAGAAAAAGGTGGATTACAGCAGACACCTGGCAAGCCATTGAGAACAGGAGAGAACTGAAGAAGAAAATCTTAGAGACAAAGTCAGAGCGGATAAGAGAGAGGTACAAACAACAGTACAGAGAAGCAAACCAAACTGACGTTAACACTGACGCTATTGTCAAAAAGGGACAACAACGTCTGTATTTTCTGAGGAAACTGAACTCATTTTTTGTAGACAAAAAGATCCTTTCCTTGTTTTACAAGTCTTACATAGAGAGTGTTCTAAGTTTTGCTTTCATTTGTTGGTACAATAACCTTAGTGTTAAAAACAAGAATGGCCTGCAGAGAATTGTAAGAATCTGCTCAAAAATAATTGGAAAAGAACAAAGAGATCTCATGTCGTTCTGCAATCAGCAGCTTGTACGCAAAGCCACAGCCATTTTGGCTGATCCTTCTCATGCTTTGTTTCCAGAATTTCAAATGTTGCCTTCCGAACGCCGTTTTCAGTGTCCCATCAGCAAAACCAACAGAAAAAGAAATTCTTTTGTGCCAGTAAGCATTCGACTTCTGAATTCACAATGATGTTGACTACCTAGTTCTTACATTTCTCTGAATTATCTGCCTGATTGTCATTGTTACGAGTGTAGTCAATACATAATTGTGTGTGTGTGTGTGTGTGTGTGGGTGCGTGGGTGTGTGAAATAAGTCTGTGTTCTAGTCAACTGTCTTAAAACATTGAATTCATATATTGGTGTATGGTGTGGGTGTGCGTGGGCGTGTTCGCGCACACACGTACGTGCGTGTGTACGTGCTGCGTATATGCGTGCGTAAAAATAAGTTTTTATGTCTTCTAGTCAATGGGTTTAAAATTGTGTTCACAATTGATGTGTGTGCGCATGCGCGCGTGTGTGTGGTGTATGTGTGCGTGTGTGTCGTGACATTTTATTTGAAAACCAATATGAAATATAGCTTTTGTGTCTTTGATATATTTGATGAGTATCAATCTGCCTGTCAGTATTGTAATTGCCCTTCATGGGATGATTAAAGTGTTTTTGACTTGACTTGACTTGACTTGAAACTGTGAAGAGAATGACAAGAACAGACAAGCGTACCTACATGGATGATATTGCAAGACAAGCAGAGGAGGCCGCCGCAAAGGGAGAACAAGGACAGGTGTATAAGATCACTAAGACTGTCAGTGGCAAGTACCGGAGCAATACCGAAACACCAATCCAAGATAAACAAGGCCAAATACTTACCACAGAAGCAGAACAAGATGCAAGATGGGCAGAACATTTCAGCGAAGTTCTCAACAGACCACCACCAACTGAAGAGGCAGATGTACAAGATCCTGATGCTGATCTCAATGTGAACAGCTCACCACCAAAGAAGGAAGAGATAATAGCAGCAATCAGCTCTCCATCAAGAATGGAAAAGCCCCTGGCCAGGACAACCTCAACGCAGAACTTTTCAAGGCAGATCCAGAATTTGCATCTAAAGTTCTACAGCCACTCTTTGCAGCTATATGGGAGGAGAAACAGCTACCAGCAGATTGGACAGAAGGAGTCATTGTGAAGATCCCAAAGAAAGGAGCCCTGAACAATTGTAACAACTGGAGAGGAATAACTCTGCTATCTGTTCCCAGCAAGATTCTGGCAAAGATCATCATCGGACGAATCTCAGAGGCAGTGGACCAACAACTCAGAAAGGAACAGGCAGGTTTTAGACCAGGAAGAAGATGCATAGACCAGATCTTCACCCTGCGCAACATCATCGAACAGTGCACGGAATGGCAGAGACAGCTGTATATCAACTTCGTAGATTTTGAAAAAGCCTTTGACAGCATTCATCGAGAAAGTGTATGGCGCATACTCCGAGCATATGGAATTCCACAGGAGATTATCCAAGTCATTAAGAGCTTCTACAACAACTTCACGTGCAGATTAGGAAACAGCAAAACCAGTTTCAGTGTACAAACCGGCGTCAGACAAGGCTGACCCATGTCAGCACTACTCTTCAACCTGACAATTGATTGGGTGATGAGACAAACAACAGCTGACCAGTCACAGGGCATCAGATGGACCCCCTTCTCAACGCTT